>OZ037784.1:32304819-32529819 GCA_964035525.1 Porites cylindrica | reverse complement strand
TCTATATCATGTATTTTTAAACTTCCCATCGCTACTTGTGTCTAATTTATAGAACGTGCGCCTGCATGATTTTTGCATTCGCAGAAAACTAACTTGATTATTACTCACTGATTATCGTTAGGTATTCTGTTTTGAAAAAAAAAAATAACAATAAATATTCAATCCCAACTGGTATATTTGCTGCTAAACGAGAGGGACAACAAAGTTATATTATGACTGGACGTTTGGGCTTATCCGAAACCCATTCACCTCCTACTGTTCCACTATACATTACGTGCCTTGTTTCCCGCAATAATGACCAACCGGCTGACACTTTTCCCGCCAAAACACGGACCGCCCAATGAATTAACTCAGTTACGTCACAAACAGATTTTCCCTGGACATCTGTATTTGTAAGGCTGGAAAGCTAGGGTTGGACTTCCTGTGCAATCATATGGCTTACTCTCTAATTGAACAGTGGGTCTCGTATCGATCGATATAATTACTACTCCCAATCCACCGTATTTTTATATACCCGACTGGTTTTTGCGGGTCCTTGAAATTCGCACTTTTCGAGACTGTAAAAAAATCACGAAATTTAATACCCATATAGAAAATTCAAATAATAATTAACATTGTAACATAGAAACGATATGTAGTGAAAAACACACATTGCTGACTGGTTTTTCTGGATAAAGAGGGGCGAAAAGCGAAGTGGAGAACGGGGCGAAATAAAATTAAAAAATATGAATAAATAAAAAGCAAAAAAAAGGAATAATAAAATTTCAAAAATAACTGAAGAAAGGGCGAGAAATTAAAATGAACCTTTGTCTTTTTTTCTTTGTTCCCTCGCCTTCTCTCTCTAGTTTCTTTGCTCTTTTTTCGTGGCCAGTTTTCCTCTCTTTCCTCGCTCTGTTTTCTTCTTCGTGCCATTTGAACGCCTCGAACCGATGTGGTTTTCCATAAAGAAAGGCGCATTTAAATTCTCCCATTTTTGTGTGTTTACAGGCCGAGTTTGGAGACTTGAATCTAGCTTCGTATTCGGATAGTGGAACAATGGTGGATATTCAGGTTTATCGCGAAGGGACTGTTGTTGTCAGGTAAGCATTTTCGCCCAACCATGAGTTCAGCAGCACAGGAGCCTTGTATTTTAAGCATGGCCGCAGTAGTTTTGTTTAAACTGATTCACGTTAAAAAACTGAACGCTGCTTAAGACTACTTCAGTCCTAATAAAATTTACTTTGTCAACCTGAAATTAAACTCACTAAAGCACAAGTTGAGGTTTTAAATACTGTCCTTTCCTTGTTTGTTTCGCGTATAACCACCTTCACGCGAACAAAAATTCGTGTTGCTACAATAGAAACGTCGTCCTTTTGTTCTAAGTA
The DNA here is from genome assembly GCA_964035525.1 of Porites cylindrica. Lineage (NCBI taxonomy): Eukaryota > Metazoa > Cnidaria > Anthozoa > Scleractinia > Poritidae > Porites > Porites cylindrica. The sequence continues at coordinate 32,528,455 of OZ037784.1, read as the reverse complement.
CTTAGGCCGAACATGCAAACAATCCTCACTTGTAAACTAACATTTGTACCACTTGACTAAGCCTTCCCTTAACTGGTGCCTTACTGTTCATTACTTTTATCCCCAACTTTGTAGCTTCACGTTAGTTTTGTCTATAACAATTGTTTTGGACTGTTTTTAGCTCCAGTTCTATTTTTGAGAAATTCTCAACTTGAATCTGACGATTGCCGTTTGCCGTAAACGTCACTTTAATTTTTATAAAATAACTAAGCTAGTACGCGTGCTCTGATTGGCCGAGAGGAGTGTTTGTATTTTGTGGCGTCAAGATGTTTTGCTTTTCGCGCGCTAATCACTCAAGCACGAATTTGAAAAAGTTTGCGAGTTCAAAACTCGACAAGTTTACTTTATTTACCAATTCCTCCGTCGGCTGAAACTTGGAAAATCGTTGCGAAGGTGTGTCAATTTTTTTTCGCTTAAGCGAGAAAAATCCGTATTTTGAATAGCATCTTTTTGCAAAACAAGAACTGATTACACGTGCAAGACGTCGTGTACAAGACTTTGCGACTGGTAACAATTTCTCTTTTAATCCGTGCCATAACAAAGAGTTTTGCGTTTTTTCTCTGGAAAATTTTTTTATAAAAGCAATAGAAAACTTTTTTCCTCTATTTGCATAGCCTGATATAAACACGAGAGGGGTTGGGAGAATTCGAGACAGTTATGCAAACCCGAGACGAAGTCGAGGGTTTGCACAACTGTCTCGAATTCTGCCAGTAACCGAGTATACGGGAAAAGGTTAACTCAAGGGTATAGCACATACGGGAGGCCCTGACTTTCATATTTTAAATACACTACGAAATCAACGATACGATCTTCGTGCGCGCTCGCTTGATCGTCGTTTTGACTTGTTAGTCTCCGTCTGAAATTCTTTATTGTCGATCGCTTTCCAGGTCATTTCGCCCCGACTTCGTTCTTATTCGACAGAGTGTGCGAGGGATTGGACCAAAAGAAGACTACCGTAACATTCTGCTTGGTTTACAGTTTGGAAATGTACCTTGCGTGAACTCCCTTACGTCCATTTACAATTTCGCCGAGAAACCGTGGGTGGTAAGTTATAAGTAGAAAGTAATCCGAAATGTTTATTTTAGGATAGTGTCTGGTTTGTTCTTGTTAACCCGAAACCGTTGAAGTGAACAACGAAAGTAGTAACTGAAGTCTGGTTTCCAAATAGAATCCATGTTGCCATGCGTCTGTTCAGTAATAGATCACAGATGACGTGAAAATGTTGTAAGCCGCCGACGAGTGTGTCACTGATGTTCTTACCGCATTTTACTGTCTCCTTTGATCTATTAAGTTATCTGACTAATCGTTCTTGTTGCGCTTAAATGAGCGCAGGCTTATTACACCTCAACCCCCTTCTGAACCACGCCCGAATGCGCGAGATTTGGTCAAACAGGCCTTGGACACACACAAGAGATCCCGTAACTTTTGGCAGGTAAATTTGCACAAAGTTTTCCTGGTACGCAATGAAGCCTAGTTAACGCCTCGCTAACTTGAAACTGCTTAAAAGGCGTCAGGAGCCGATTGGCTCCTGAAGGCGTTTATTTAAAACGAAATTTCAAGTGGGTGAGGGGGGGGGGGACAAGTTAACATTGCCCCTTTTCCAGCACTTTGACTATGGGTCCATTTTCCTCGTCTGAGACCAAATGCACGTTTTCTCGTGTTCTCGATGGTGATGGGCTCACTCCGCTGATCGATTGTCTTGACACCTCTTGTTTGACCTCTAACAGTTCGCTCAACTGATTCAACTCCAGAAAAGACTGGGAAAGGATGCATTTCCATTAGTTGAACAGGCGTACTATCCGAATTATAAGGAAATGGTGAGTGTTTATAATACTCTAAATATAAATCTAAAGAAAAAATACACGTTTTGAGAATAAAGGCGTTCTTCTATTTTATCATTATTATTATTTGGTCTACAATTATAAAAATATAAAAAGATTAGATGGTTGAGATGTACAGTTTTAAAAAGGATGAAGTTGATGATAAAGAGAATCAGACGTACAAGAGACCGATCTAATCCTCGTTTGTTCCCAGGACATCTCTTCTTTAAGGGACGGAAGGAATAGAGGCCCTGGGAACAAGAGTTATCTGAACTGTGCTATCTCAGTACCTGAAAGCTTTACCCTTAAGACCGCTGACTCGCTTTAGGTATCTCGTCAATCACCTTCTTCAACGAAACAGCTACGTTAATAAGAATTGTAATATACAAACACCAAAAGTAATACTTTTTATTTTCACACGCTGATTGAGCGCGCACGTTATGAAAGAAATCTATAACACACAACGTAAAAGCAAAAAAAAAAAATGCTTTTCACAGTGAACTTAAAAAAAACTTAAAATAATAAAAAAAGCTTAAATACAACGTACACATAATTTTTTTTTGAAGAAAATGCTATTTTGTTTTTGTTTCTTTGTGGTTGAAAAGCGAGAGCTTATCAACATTTTCGCTTAAAGTCACTCCTAAGTTCGTAAGATAATGAAAGTCGCATTTATGAAATGCTTAGTTTTTGGACAAACATTTTTTGAAAGCAGGCGATTTCTTCACCCAGCGGCAAGAATTGCCGCTCTTATTTTTCACACAAAAGGAGTATTTTTTCTTGCAAATGGTCACCTTCCCATCAGAATCCGGCACATTGCACCCGTCAATCATATCATCACATGTCTCGGGTTCCGGTTTCAAGCAGGATTTTTCGATTCGACAGTCGCAGTTTCGCCCGTACAGCCTCTTGAGCCCGCGGCGCTGTTGACGAGTGATATCTTCCCACAGCTGGTGCCATTGGCAGCGCCTTAAGCTTAACTTGTTTTCCCGGAGGTAACCAAGCAAAAGATAGGTTTTTGAGCGTTCGAGTTGTATACCACAAGCCGGGCCCTCCAGAGGAGTGTAGGCACGAACCATCCGTTTCCTAGACGCCCTTCGACTTCCTTTAGTGCGGCTTATTTCAGAAGCTCCCTTGAAAAATTTTAGGATTTTCAATTTGTAAACTCTGCTGCCAAATCGAGTGCTGTTATCCACGGTCTCTTTCAAAACCTCTGCTTTGATGGCTGTTCAGGGAAAACAGAAAATAGATTACGTCACAAAAATTCTACTAACATTTTGAGCGGGAAGTCGCGATTAGTGTCCCACTCGTTTAGCCAATCAGAACGCAGGATTCGCTTGCTGGCTCCTTTTGCTGAGCCAGCCAAGTTGTAAGTCTTGCCAAGTCACTTTGGCTGGCGAGAATGTTTGCTTGTGGTTTTTACCGATTCAGTGTAACATAGCAACAAGAGATAAACTTCCTCTTTCCGCGCGTAAAAGTAGAGCGCAAGACTGAATGGAAAGGATGCATAATACAGACATCCTAATTCACTCCGCCCACCTTGTAAAAGGGCGGAAGCTGAACGTCTGGGAACCATGCAAACACCAGAATTTAACATTCCCAGCTGTCAGCACGCACGCTTGAGAGCTTTTTCACGCCGTTGTAGAATTATACTAAAAACTGTGACATTTTCCCTTATGTTTAGCTTCGCTGCCCATAAGAAATTAAAGGCGTCTGTTATTGCTGACAACTATCATCAACAACACGCAGCAAGTAATACTTTTGTCATCACGAGACAGTGCATAGCACCGGCAAAAGTGGCGACAGCGTCTGTTTGTGACCATTTCTTTGCAACAAAGTCTCTTAGGGGCCGACCATGATGGGCGGGGGGGGAGGGGGTGGGTGATTTTGAAAAAAATGTCCTGCAAGCGCTTGTCGGAAGAAAAAAATTGCATGCAGCACAAATGTAATAGAGAGCTTATGGGAAAAAAAGGAAAAAAAATATCCTGCCCACCATATTGCTAGGAAAAAAAATTCTTGATGACCAGAAATCACCCACCCCCACCCTCAAAGAATTAAATGGTCGGCCCCTTAGTAACTGAAAGAAACTTATAATAATATAATCTGATATGCGGAAACAATATTTGATAATCTCCGTTCTGATTTCCTCTTTCCTGCCTTTTGTGGCTCTTGTTTCACCCACTGGTCACTGATCAGAAGCGCATTTGTTAATGAAATTTTTACCCAATTAACCAGTAGTTACGTAGTTTTCTCGTGATTTTTGCGCATATTTCCGCTACAGCTCATAAAGCTTTCCTACAATGATGATGGTATTTGAAAGCGACTGGTGCATGCTGGCTTGTGTAAATCAAACTTAACCCGGTCATCTCTTAATCATTAGCCGGGTTTCTGCATACAGTCCACTTCTGTTTATTTTCAAACTGTTTTTCGCTACATTAAACAATTTGAAACCATTTCGTGGATCCGCTAAAGACTGCACCCTAGCCGTATGATTGCTAGGGAAATGGAGAACACACTTTTTCTGCTGAATCCTGTGTGGCCTTTAATAGCCTCTCTTTTCGCATACAACTGTGCTCAAAAAACGCATCAAAGTAGGACAAATTCCACTTAACTTGAAGGTATTTCCTGTGGTGCTGTTTCTGGCTGTAAAAGGTGTTTCTTTCTCGCTCTTTTTTTCCCGGAATGAAAGCTACTGAGCATTAATTTCCTAATGTGGCATTCTCTTTATTATGCTGTGAAAGGTGGTTCTAATTCAGAGTTTGACAACAAAGGTCCCTAAAACTGAGGATTCAAATTCAAGATGATGTTAATTATCTGTTCTGCTCTACAAGGTAGTCAATTTGAAACATTTGGCGGTTGCCCAACTTAAGCAACTTATCATATTAAAGTAGTGCTCAGTTTCTCATACCGGAAAGTAGCACTTCAGTATTCCGTTGCTTTCTTTCATTAGATAAGTACTCTTGGGTAAGCGACAAATTAAATAAAACCCCGAGGGAACTGATCAATCTGGAGACCGGAAAAATAATGTTTCCCTCTTGAAGACTGTTGACAGAGGAAATTTTAACCCTTTTAGAGCTAATTACGAAATTATAATTAAGAAAAATACTATGCCAATTCTGTAGGGTACAATGCGGGCACTCAACAGTTTTCTTTGACCTCATCATAAAAGATTGTAATAGACAAGTGTAAAATACTGCACCGAGCATTCTGAAAAGGCTTGGACAAGTTTTTACATCATAGAATATTTTTCCGTAGGCTCCAACGAGGCTGTCTCCAAAGCCGACTCTGATCTTTAAGTGAAAGATATTAGGCTAGAATAAATGAAGTACATCCGTTCGGAAGAATTGTGCCAGTTTCCTCATTTATGCAGTGCATGATGTCACGCGTCTTGGGAAACGGTTAGCATCGCCCGAAATTTTAGAAGAAGACAGCTTGTTCATACAAATCGGCGAAGTTGTTTTGGGTTTTTTTCGGAATTCGTCATTGAAGGAAACAAGCCATTCGTGCCAAACAATGTACCGACAAGACAGAAGACAGATTTCCTCGTTTGATGCTCATACTAGCTGCGTCTTTTTTCATGGCTTGAGTATATAGTTCGCATTCCTACCTTGAGACATCTGGTGCCTCAATTGCACAACGCAGTCACAGTCAATTTCATACAATACAGTATTTCATTTACATTTCCAAACATGCTAAAAAGTTACTTTAAAATATACTTCGTTACAGAATTCAGTAATGTACTTATAGAGTTTCAGACAAAATCAGACTGCTTAGAAGGAATTAAGGATTAAGGAATGCCTAGTGTCTAAAATAACTAGAGGGTTTTTGAGTTAAAGACCTTACACCGGCCCCTCGATATCAGTTCAATGCCGCCTTTTACAAATTATTCGACCTCATTGGTAAAGTTTTCTCGTTATTTTGTTCGCGGAGTCTTTCTAAAGCGGACCTTTTAATCACAAATGATCATGATGGTAGCGAACTTTGGAATGTATCCATTCCAGGTTAACTTAATGGAAAACTGACTGATACGATCGCGCGCTGTCGAGTCAGCATGATGAAACTGTAGATTATACTCACCAAAGTCTGCTGTGCAGAAGCTCGTCTGTGGGTGCACCACGGCACATTTTCGACGCCTCGCTTACGGTAATCATAAATAACATGCCTGCGATATAGGACAGAACCCCAGCCATCTCCAACACTAGCTTTCCTCAGCTGCGGACAAAGACTGAGACCAGAATTGTAAAGCGGGGCTTTTATTTGGTTCGAACCTACCGAACGAGTAAAACCGGAAATACTAGTTTGTTAGCTTACTTATATGACTACGTTGGGTAACTTCAGTCTTTACTGACAAACAAATGTTGGAATTATCAATAGGTCATCAAAAAAATTGACCCAAGTATTATCAATCAGAATTGTTCGGTATGTTTTGACTTCAGTAGATGCTTGAACAAGTTACGTGACCGAACAACTGTTGTTGTATTTGGGAGAATAAAGTCGAATCCAGCACCCTCGAGAAAGCTAGGGACAAGTGGCGGTGTCGTGTAAAGTAAATAATGAAGGTTGGCCGTAAATAGAATTTCGACTGTTATTTCAGCAATGAAGTTTTATTAGTCCTTCCTAGAGTGCGTCCGTAGGACATATAGAACAGATTTAAAATCACATAAATCTCTTTTACTTACACTTTTATCCGAAATGGTCACGTATTTTCATATTCTTTATGACCACCGATCGAAGAGGCGTCAATTAAACAGCGACAATTGCGATCTATAAAATACTGTATAGCAGAGATTTCGGTTTACACGTTACCCTTTATGGGATCACGTGTGAAGAGACAAAGAGAAGGTGACCACGTGAACTGTGGAAAACAACAGCAAAAGACCTAAAGCCGAGAGAAGCGGTGACAAATGGGGGTTTTGAAACGTGAGTATTATTGAAAAACAGCGAGTTTGCAACCCAGGTCCGGTCTAGCTAGTTTTCCACTAAAAGAGATAGAAGATAAAATTAATAATTTTACCGCAACCGCCTTTGGTTGCTTACGTTTTACTCTCTTTTAGTATCCACAATAAATAAGTAACGCATAAGAAACTTAACTGATCTATGTTATAAAATGCAGTGCGTGGGAGGGGGAACTACTCATGAAACTACAGATCAAGTGGAAATTTCTCGAATTTTAGGTAAGGAGAAATATTTGGAAAAATTTATTAAGAAACCTGAGCTTTCAAAAACGTTTTAATTCTATTACCGCTGATCATCTTGACGCTTCAGTGCAATCAGCGGATTCTGCTTCACCGGAAAGCGAGAATTGAATTCATATCTACAAGCTTACAGTCCAGTTAGAGAAGAAAGGAACAGTTCGTCTCGTTACTGGAACGTTTGACACTGCCTGAAACAAGCTGATACCAATGATCTGTCGAGAATTTTCGTGAGTTCTGGAAAACTGATTTCAAGAGTTTTAGCTTCCCCAGTCTTTAAATGCGGTTTTGAAGGGTCCTTTTCTCGAACGTCCGGTGACTTTTCGGGTCCGAAGCCAAATATTAAAATCAAAATCTAAAGAAAAAAGCGCGAGTCCTCGCGCTAGTCTACAACTCAGTCCATTTTGTTTCACTGTTAACTGATGGGTTTATCATGAAAACATTAATATTGTATGTCAACAAAACAGCTCTCAAGGTCCGGTAATTCCTGGAACTTTCGAGAAACAGGTCGAAACAGGCCCCTGGTCACGCGTTTAGTCTACTTTCGACATATTAAGGGCCTGTTCAAATGGAGGTAGGGGAAACCAGCTAGCTGAGGTAACCCGCCTATTCGTATAATCTCTCATATTGTCACCCCACAACCTATCATGTAAACGTGATCAAATTTAAATGAGAGACTATACGTACTAGACAGGTGGGTTACCTCACCTTCCTGGGGTCCCCCACCTCCTTGTCAACAGGCCCTGAGATTCAGCATCATTGCCGAGTCCCGGGAGTATAGAACCGTGACCATGTGCTCGTATGGTGGATTCCTAGTCCCCCTGCACCACGCTGCTGGTGTCGTTAATTGGTCAGGGAAAGTTAATTTGTTGTCATATTTAAGGCATTTTTCCGTCAAATTCTTCTGGCAGACGCTGTTTGAAGCTGGGGGAAATGCATTCATCATGAATTCAAAGATACATTTGGGGAAAATCAGCTTGATCGCGTATTTCAGAGCTTTTCTGCAGTTTGCAGACTGCACCTCTAAGTAATGCACTTGAAATAAAAGAAAAACGAGTCAGCAAGTCTTACGAAAAAGAAAGCTTCAGATTTATTGAAAGACCTAAACGAAAAACACTTTTTTACGTTAACTTTAACCTTTTTAGGACAGTTAACTAGTTATATTTCACCAAATCCACCTCGATTTTAAAATCATGCAAAGGGTGTGTGGTTTTTTTCCTATGAAACTAGCAGTCCTAATGACTGAATTTCATCTCGTCAAACTAGTTAAATTGAAAAACTATTACGTCGAGCAACCAAACAAAAGCAGCTAATATCATGTATAGCTTAAAAGTACATGTATTGTCCTACTCCTTTTACGTCGTCATAAACGTACGATAAGTTTAAACTCTCGAAATATTGACAGTAAAACTACTCATTGATGTAATATAGTACGACCATTCCTAAACTCAAAGACTTTCTAGATGTACTAAGAAAGTTATTCATGATTCTTTCCCAGCATGAAATCCAGCCCTGCTCCACATAGTGTTCCACTGTTAATACTCAGTGTTATAGAAATTGCTTCCGCGTTGTCGTCTGTGTATGTAGAAGACTCTAATCTGTTTTGAAATTTTTTGTCCCTTGAAAAAGTCATACTTTAGTAGGAAGTTCCTGGACATAGTTTTATAAATGCTTAAAACTACTTTTTTCCTTAAGTGCTTCGCCATATATAAAAAAAAACAAAAACGCTCCCGCAAAGTAAAAGTAGTGAAGAGATATTGTAAGTCTCTGTGGGTCGCTATCTAATCTACACACTTTGTAAACAGAATCATTCAGTGCAATCTAATTTTTCTGTCAACAAAATATGTTTCGTTCCAAGGTAGAACATACTCGTTGTCATCTTTTGTCTAAAAGGTCAGATACGTATACTGGTTTCTTTTTGAAGGTTCGATCCATGTTCTATTCCTAAGGGATCACTAATTCATTCATGCATTTGTTGTACTCTTCTGTTTCACGCCATGCGCATGCGCTTTTGTCGGCGTTTACAAGACAATAGGAATGTCTCCATTCACAGTCACTGTCATAGAAATTGCCTGACTTGCGACATCCCTGTAGCTTCTTACAGCTTTCTGCGTAACACGGTGAGATCTGACAGTCGCAATTATCACCATAAAAGCGTCGTATTCCCATACGCTGCCGAGGGGTAACATCAGCCCATCTTTGGACCCACTTGCATTTACCAATCCGGAGTTTTTGTCCCGAAATGGTACCGGTCAACAGGTAGACAGTGTCGTTTGCCAGCTTAATCCCACACTCTTTTTCGCCAACAGAAGTGTAAGCCTTGGTAAACAAGGTACGTTGCTTGGATCCATGAGGGCGAATGTCCTTTGTTTGATTCAGGCCAACTGCACCTTTATACGTTTTTAGGATCCTTAGATTGTACACACGTTTGTCATAGTATTCCCCTGGTACCACTTCCTGGGACAACACTTTGGCGCGAATCACTAAACATGAGAAAAAGTAGACAAAAGCAAGAGTCTTTTAACTTCTCTTGAAACTGCAGTTAAATACTAGTAGGGCCTCAAACGTGATCAAAAAGAGTATTGTAGTTCTCCAAGGTAACTGTTATTGCGGGAAGCTATTGCTTATTAAGTTGTGGTGCGAGCTATGACTTTAATAACTAACAATACTAATGCCATTGTAGTTTCTAACGTTTGAAAATGATGGACCCGTTAAAGTTCCTGTTGTGACCCGGCCCGGCTCACTCTAGAGGGAAGGAGTCTGGGGACTAAAATTAGATGAGTCCGGAGAGAGCGAAGTTCCTGAGCAGACAATTCCCACTCCCCGTTTCTAAGAGAGAAAGATAATAATAGTCAGAAGGCCTTGCTGTAGCGTGCTTTTCGAAGGTATTCTGGACATTATAATGGTACACAAATAACGTAGTCTCATTTCAGGGAGAAATCAACACGGCTCAGGGACGTTTCTAAAAATAAGACTTTAATATTTCCGAGGCATGATATACGGACCGACACGTGCAAAAATGAACGATTTCCTTTAAGCTTTCATCCCGATTTCCCGGGCGATTTTCCAATGACCTTTGCATGCTTAAAGAATTCAAATTATGGAGATCAGAAGAAATACAGAGAGGTCACCCGCGGCAATATAAAACTGAACTTATGTGGGGAGGAGCGTTGCGTGACGACACTAAAAACGGCTGCGTAGCAGACTAATAAACTGTTTAAAGGTACAGAAAAATGTTGAAGGTAGGCGGTGTACACGTAAAAGCTGGCGATTTTCTTCTCCCCAGTTCTCTTGCGACTCTGCTCGCTCGTTTTTGTGGCTTCCCGCGCTCAAACGGAACTACCATGTTCTTAAAAGGCACTTGAGGACTTGCGGTTAGAGAAATCTTTGACTGGAAGGCAACAAGGCTCCGCGACGGACGAAGGAAATTAAAACGGTAAATCAAAAACATGGCCCACATATTTGAGTCAAGCGGTAGATAAAGAAAACAAAACTATAACAGTTTCAAAACGTGTTTTAAACTGCCGAGCAGGATGAAAAAGGAAAAGCGTTTGTAAGAGCTTGTTTCCGGGGCGTAAATGCCGTAATTGCAACATCAAGATAACAGCTGTTTTTTCAATGGACGAGCTTCAATAGCGTTATTAAGCTTAAATGGCCGATAAATTGTGTAAACAAACAACGATATATCTGGAACATTTCCGTGGTTTTCCGTGACTGAAAAATGAGAAAATCTCACCTTTTGATAACATTTAAGATACAGGCTTCGATCAAAATCTAACCCCTAAGACTTGCTTGATAGAATAATGGACTCAGTATTGAAAAATATGTTCAACTGACACGTTTTGACCTGGAAACCAAGCAGAGGTGAAAATAAAGAATGTGTTTACGATGACAAATTGTTTGTTTTGTGTTATCTTTGGCTGGCAGCCCTTCCACACAGCACACTCGCACACATGTGGTCTTGACATATCACGAAGGGCGCATGAAAACTAAGGAAGACCAATAAATTTTACTAACCGCAGTGAAAACCTTATAAGTAACGGCAAAAACTTATTAACTATTTCCCTACAATGGGATGAGTTGAAATTTTTCTTCAGTTGTAAACATCCTCAATTCTGGGTACCCCTAAGACCCTGGCTTAGATGATCGGAGATACCTTTACTACTACAGAATCATTATAAACTTTAAAATTAAAGTGGCCCGGAGGTTAAAAAAAAAATTTTTGGCAAGAATTTTTCATTTTAGCTTATCACTTGCTCTGGGTTTGTGAGGTAATCTCTTGCCTTGTCTTCTTCTAATCCTGCTATTAAAAACTGCTGCGTTTCATTTCCAGCTTATATATTAGCTCCCTACTGTGTCGCAACAAATAAAGGAAATCCTCAGTGAATCCTGTCGATTTGCGGCGAATATAATGCAATAGGTCTACCTAAAGCTAGAGGAATTGCATGGGAAACTATCATCTATGACACCGTTTGGTTTTCCTGGCAGTGATTTAGATCATCGGCACTGAGTCAAACACTATGAATATATATATAGCTATCACGTGAGTTTGTTGAGAAGAAGCAAATTGATATCTTCGCCCTAATGCTGTCTTCATTTTTTTTCTCGGCAGCGGATAAATTGTCCTAAATACACGGCATAACCTATTTGCAATTCATGGCCACTTTCATCGGTCATCTTCACGCACTTTGATTTCACGATAATCTTAAATAGTTTCCTACTTATTTAAACTGCAATTGGTGATGTTATGTTCAACTGAATTTTAAACATATCAATGTTTTAAAACAGGAGATGAGAGGTTAATATTGACAATGTGATATCCTAATACTACAAGGCACTGTTAATAGTCTGGATAGTTTTGACATAAAATTTCCAAAGAAGTTGCTTCATACCCTCATTCGATTAACCTAAATTAAAATTTTGCAACTGAAAGTGAACTATAGGAATGATATTGTCTCAGCTAAATTTCACAAAAGCTCCTCTCTGCACTGGACTGCAATGGGCAAAACTTGGGTGCTGGAGGTCTTCCAGAGTTCTTTCGCGTTTCTTTCTACAAAGGGCGTCTTTTAAGTACGTGCACTTGCCAATCGGTGAGAATACTTATAATAGCACTTCAATTTTGGTAGCTTGCTGCAAAGATGACCATTTGCTGAAACGTGATAAGCATCAGAACTTAATAGTGAATGAACTCACCAAAATGCGCATCACAAAAATTTTCTTGGGGATGACCTGGCTGGCATGAACACGCGTTGCAAGTAGCCAAAGTACTCAGGATCAGCGTGGCGTACATTAGTAGCGGCATCTTGGTTTGCTGACAGTGTACGGAAGAATAAACTGAAAACTACTGAGCTAAGAGAGTTCGCTTCTTCCTTTTGTAGGAACTGATGAAACGTGATATCAGAATTTTTTCAAGGCGTCACGATATTCTTTACGTAATATTTCCGAGAGTGCTGAACACGATAAACGATCTTGCAGAGGGTAGCTCATGATCATTGGGGGCGTTACGGCGCGGTGCGGCGCGGCGTGCGTATCATAACTAATGCTTATCATATCTATCCGTTGAGAAACAATTTCAAAGTCAACATTGCACACATAACTGCTGAAGATTCAATGCTAAATTCTTCTTTGATAAGAAGTTGTACGTGCAGGCGGGAAAAATTGTTTGCTATAAATATCTATTTTTCTGGCTGGGATGTGTTTAACTCTACGTTTGCCAAGCTTTATCTTATCTTTTACGGTCTTTTAATTTTGGTTTACTTATCGGCCCTTTGTGTGTCTTTGTTTTTAATACCAACTTTTTCTACATTTTGGAAAATACCACGTGGAAAAACGATAAGGCACAAGCACGTTTGCATGCAGACCAGAAAAATATCTGCTCCTGATTACAGTTTAGACGACGGCATTTAAAACGAAATACGCCAGTTTCCATAAAAAATTGAAATGTTTTTAATCGCAAGAAATATCAAATGGTAATTTGGATCAGCGGAAGAGAATTCATGTCGTTGGCCGTTGTTGCAGGGTCAATTTTCAGTGTACGCTTATATGACGCGTTTTGCGCGATTAAAATTGAATAGCTTGAGAATTTTGATAACAAGGTGTTTCGATACAGCTTCTGGGAGACCATACCGATGTTTTTCAATCGCCTTAAAAGTGATTTTATCCTTGTCCAATCGCCACAAAATTTTGAACAGTGACTGACTATGAAGTTTGTCAAAATGCAGTTTTAAGTAAAATCGATATGACTATGACAACAATAAACAAAAAACTTTGAAGCCGATTTAATCCGAATTTCGCTCGATCAAGACCTGCTACTGAGAATCCGACACCAGGAACTTAAAATGTTGTGTTTAGCAAATAACCGCTGTGAGAAGTAAAAAATTCTGTGCGTTTGAATTCAAATAAAACATAAATATATTCCAGACCTTATGTTTTCGATAGCCGTGTTGAATTGTTCAATAAAGACGTTCTAAATAACTCAAATTAATCTCAAGTAGCATCAGAAGGCTGCTTAATGTCATATTCGTTGCGTGGAAATTTTGGTGTATTTTCTTTATTATGATCCTGAAAAACTAAAATGTTTTCCCACCACCTGTCTGATTGCAACTTTACTCTAAATTTTGACTTTTAGTGCTTTATTGTTTAGCCTGCATGACAGGCGCTTTATGAGCCAAGCGGGAAGAACGCGATATTGCGCTCGTGTCGTGTTCCGCGCGAAAAGCGTTCGCCTCGCTTGGCTCATAAAGCGCCTTTCATGCAGGCTATTTATTGTATATGTCTAAAACGACTCGACAGAATCCTTTTTAAACATTATCACTGGGGAAATTTTGGTGTTTTTCATAAGTGATCGCTTAGTAGAGGTGGTCGCACAAAGAGATTCAATTACACTAGGGGTATAAATACCACTGCATTGATTTTGCTTTTGAGTTAGCTTTTATTAGTCACAGTCAAAATGAGGATACAATTAATAAAATAGCAGACATCGAGTCACAATTTTTTTCGATCGCCTACATCAAATACGCATCCAATAATCAACTGCATACTTGGTGGAACTTGAAAACTATGACAATATGACGAAAACTGTGTTGTTCACCTAGATTTTTAAATTATGACAACATTGAGTCAGTTCTCTGTTATAACTAGGATGAAAAAATAATAATTACACATGATGTAAATGATATCAACCTCGTCCCCAGGGCTTTTTTTTAATGTATAAAAATTAAGGGGGGGGAATTGGAAAATATTGAATGTAGGGGTTGTTAAAATTAGAATAATTGGTAGACACAGGGGCGGATCCAGGGGGAGGGTGCAGGGGGTGCGCAGCCCCCCCCCCCCCCCCCCCCCGAGATGACCTGCGGTTTTCTAATACAACTGGTATTCTGCCAAAAAACTATGTGGTTATTGGTGTTGAAGTTGAGCAAGAGACGAGTGCACCCCCTCCAAAAAAAATTCCTGAATCCGCCCCTGGGACAAATACCAGATAGTCCACCACCACAACAAGCTGTCTCTGATCCCATTAGCAGACTAACTGCTTTATGTGTATACCTTTTCTACCATAATTTATTTGTTCCAAATCAATATCATTTCCCTCAAAAAAACAACCAGAATGCCCACTAAGGCAGCTGGTTAATGCAGTCAATATAATCAGCGGTTTCACTCCAGTAACATTTGTTTCTTTCTGTGTTCTTCAAACATTGAGAATGGAGCCATTCACAGCCCCTATAAAAATACCCCAGCCATTGTGGCGTAACATCACATCCTTTAAGGGGCCTGTTGCATCCTGGTCTTCCAAAGCACGGAGTAATATGACACTCGCAGTTTTGCCCATAGATCCCGCTGATTCCTAGTTTGTACCCGGGCGTAACATTGGTCCATTCTTCAATCCAGCTACCTTCGTTCAGGTGAAATTTTCCATTTTTAATTAGTCCCGACAGGAGGTATTCCGTCTTGGCGTCGCTTCTTAACACTTTCCTATCAACGTAAACTTCCACAGTCAAATTGGTTTTCCCAGAACTGTTGCCTTCAACATTTTTCGTCTGGTTTTCGAGCAGGTCTTCTCCTTTGTAAATTTCTAGGATTTTAAGATCATAAACGCGAATCTTATGTTTTCCGCCGTCTTCTGAGTGGTTTTTGGGTAACACCTTGGCGTGGACAACTGAATAAAGAAAACGAAGAGTGAATTGTGGTAATAAGATAAAGTTGCAGTGACAACGTCGGGACAACGTTTACAATTATTCAGTCCATGCTGCGAACTTCGGAAAAAGGAAATCGCTGTTTCCATATTTTGCAATATATTATATAAATAGAACATAAATCAAGAGAAGTCTTTTCTTTGTAGCCTGCGAAAGCAGCCGTATTTCCGGCCTCGCTTCTCTCCAGCCGTAAACAGACGTCGCTCTCTAATTTTCTCGGCGTGTGGAAAAAACGCCGAAAACGGCGTCTGCTGACGCAGTCTATTTTCTTTGGTGATCAAATCGTTTCTTCTTATAACCTTATTGTATGATTGAGAAGTGATATTTTAAGGAGAAATGAGAGGCTGGCCAGATAAATTTTCACTTTTTGATATGCCTGGAGTTGAAGAAGAATATTTGCAAAATAGAACGTATCCATATAAGGAAGTAAGGTTGACGCCTGATATTTCATCAAATTTCTGATGGTTCTTCCGTTCAGCGAAGTTTCACACCACCAACACAAATTTAGTTCTTGCCAAACCTTTGCGCGCTGTAGGGGGTGCCAAACGTCATATTGTCATTTAGTACGTGATTCATCAACAAGCCGCCCCATCACACTGGACACGATTTAGTACAAACTGGTTAAGGTACATTTGACAGGACATTGCTTTTCCACTTTCACACAGCTCAAATGGAGAGGTTCATCACCATTGTGTGTTTGTCCTGCCATGGGCAAGTACAATTAAAAAAATACGGGGGAAGAGGGTGGTACTTCCAGATAAAAGTGGTCGGGATGCTCGTCAACTCGCTTTATACGAGGGGTGGAAATTGCAGATTTTGGTCTCACTTAGGATCTGAAGCCAACATTTTTTGCCGTAAAGGTATCGCTTAGGGTGGTGCGTAAGGAAATATCCATACTTAAAAGGGCAAATGTCGTCAAAGTTTTGTAGATCACGACTTCCTTTAGGGTCAAATAAAACCTAAGCCACACCCAGATTGGTCACCTTTAGGAGCATACCCCCGTTACTCTTATATGGGAGGTTTTCCCGGGGAGTAAGCTACACCCTAGAGATACAAAGAAGCAGTCGGAGTAGGGCCAAGGTTGCCAGCCTTGCGAGTCGTCAGTTGAAAAAAAAATGTTTTACTAGAATTAGTTGTTTTCCTGGTTGTTTTACATTATTATTTTTTAAAGATTCGTTGAAATTTCATGAAACGTTGTCTTCCTTTTCTAAGCTTTATGAAAAATTGTCCCGAAAATTTTGGACGACAGTGGAGTTCGAAGCACGAGTTAGTCCAGCGTGTTTATAACAGACTAGCGAGCATTTTTTTCTCCTTGTTTCCGGTGCGGGGGGGGGGGGGGGGGGTGACGGGGGGCGTGTGTGATTCAGCTTCCGCTAGGACGAGATCACGAGATATCCTTTTTGAACTCACGCTGTGAAGGAATACGTGTTCCGCAGGAACTTCTCGTGTATTCTTTTTAAAGTTTTCTTTCGTTTTTTACCTAATAGAAAATAATGGCTCGCTGTTACTGGCCTCCGGAAAAAGAAACTCTTCGGTTCCAGGCCGAGAAAAGGGACGAGCAACAAAAATCTTCCAATAGTTCTCCGATCCTAAATAAAAGGATTATCATCCATGTTATGACCTGTTATTGCGTGCAAGGGAAAAAAAACTTAATCCATTTTAATGCGTACAAGAGAAAAAACAGTCGGCAAACTATCCGGGAATTTTTCTTATTAACGGTACAAAGACGATACTTTCAGTGTATTGTCCGCATCAGTCATTCGTGCCCATTTGCTTTATTTTTCATTTCCTGACATTTGTGACATTTTTCTTTGATTTTCTCCGTCTTTCGAGTCCTTGACCATTGACCCTGTCAAGGGTGTTTTAAAATAACGTGACAAGCCGCTTACTTCAGTCCCGGGTTCAGTTCAAAACATTGCCTCGGACACAAGAAGGTTAACAAAGACACTCACCAAAATCTGCCGAACAGAACTGTTCTTGAGGATGCTTCATGTAAAGAGTGACTGGTTGGCTTTTACCGTACACACAATCTCCAACGCTCATCAGCAGTAGAGCCAAAAGAATCAAAGACATTCTTTCTTCCTCTGGAATTCCCACAACAACGTTGAACTGGCTTGGCTAACTTTTAACTAATCTACGGTCTTGTCGGTTGCTTTTATTTTAAAGCACTGGTGATTTGCGTACTTCCTGTACACAGCAAGGCCACAATCCTGCTATCGAAACATTTGCGCAACAGCCTCACCTCAAGGTACTAGGTGGAGTAATTATCTAATGACGTGACATGACGTCATAAGAACGATTAACCGACGATAGGAGCATGTACTTAGCCATTCCTCGAATGTCTAACATCTGATTTTTTTCCTTTCATTTTCGAGCCCAAGAACAATCATTCAAATCAAGAGCTAAAGAATATAAGCTAATAAACCAGTCCATTTTATTTTGTCAACATGTTTTCTTGAAATCCCGATCTTGAATTTTAAACAACAGCTTTCGGGGCCCTTAAGTTATCAGGAATTTGGCGAGAAACGAGCGCGGGCTGCTGGATCTTTTATGAGAACGGTATTTTATTAAACCCGAATAAAGCAGTTTTAGATAGCACGAGTGGCCAGACTGCTGTGACAGAAAATAGAAAAAAATTGATACTTTGAAGGAAAAAACAAAACGAAGCCCAAATATATCGGAACAAAATGAAAATCTCCAGAGGTCTGTTAATTACCGGGCTCCTGAGTAGAGTGGATAGTAGCTTGTAGAATTAAAGGGCCGGGGAAAGATGAAAATTGCCGTGGAGAGAGGGGAAGGTCACTGTTTTTACTCCATTCCCTCCCTCCTAGCCCACCCTACGTGTTTTTCACCTTTCCCCTCCCGTGACGGGAGCCCACAATACAGGCCAGCTCTCTATACAGCGGTCTATTCTGACTGCGTTGTACCTTACAGTTCATCGTAGTTATTAATGCCTGGAGGCTCAAGATTCTTAGCCTTCTGAATAAGGTGTGCTTCGCACGTAGTGTCAATTAAGATTAGTAGTATGTATGGTTTTACAGCGGGAGGGGGGGGGGAGAGGAGGCGAAGGAATCTATAAAAAATGCTGTGTTAAAAAATTGCAGTATTTCACAAAGAGGGAGACTAATAACCTTGTGCCACCCTTGCTTATTGAGTGCTTAACAGTCCTCCCAAATGCAACCATACCTCAGTAGGCACGCTGAGCTGTTAAACTTTGGTTTTCGATAATTTAGAGACAGCGTGACTAATCCATACTCGCCTTCCATTGTTCCTTTTGACATTTAGTCGTACGTTTTTATTCCAACTACTTACATTTGCTACAACAACGACAAATGTCATAAAATACCAATTTGACTACACATGTACAGTTACTTATTTGGTGTTCGTGAACTGAACACATAGTATCAACTATGTATAACATGTTGTTTAAAGCACATACAATAACTATTTTTACTTAAACACCTCATTCTCGATCTTGGTTTGGTGGACTCGGCGTTTATTGCAACCGGCAGTTTATTTGAACATCAATCGAGAATATATTTTTCAATGTAAGGACTTAAAAAGATGTAGGGACACATAAACGTTAAAAAGCATCCTGACTTCTCACGCCACTTATCGTGCAATGATGACACGCTTGAGGTTAAGATTGTTTGATACGCGTATTATAACCTACTCGTCCAGCAAATGTTACTCTTACTGTCATCTGGTTACTGTGTATACAGCTTTTTTCTGAAAGCGCGCGCTCTAATTGGCTTTTTCGAGGTCACATGACAATAAACAAAGTTTTTTTTTTCCGTCAAAAATATCTAAGCGCCCCCTCAAGCTTGCAAATTTTAGCTAGACGGGTTGTTATTGAGATTGAGCGAGCAACTTCCATGCGCTCGTGTCACGGCGTTTGTACGGACCAGTTTATTTTTAGAACGGTTTTGGCGCGAATTTTGAATATCTTCTAAACTCCACAAACCAGTCAGCAAATTCTGCAGACCTAAAAATGATATTTTTTGCCTTTTAATAACGTTTAGTTTTCCCTTTTGATATCTAATACTTTGAATACGCTAATAGACATGGTGGAGATTCTATTTTTCCGGGAAAAAGTGCCCTAAAATGCGGTTAAAAATAAACTGGTCTGTAAAAACGCCTTGACATAGGCCTAGTATGGGAGTTGCTCGCTCCGTGTTGTGGGTTCCTGGATACCAGCAATAAGGTGACCCTTGGAAGTCCTTTCATGTGTGCTTTTACTATTGCTTTTATGAGATTTAGACATTCGATTTCGCGGTAGAGTTCTTTAACGTACTGTTGGATTACTCTCACCACTTACAATTACCAAGCGTACTACTGTAGCTAGCTTTTTGTCTCGAAACCATCTTTGTTTATTTCAAGTGGAATTAAAACCATTTCGCAAGAATATTATGTGAAAAAGCATGTCCTACCGCGTGTTTTGTACAGTGAAAAAACGCAGTGTTAATGCAAGTTCAAAAATCAATACAATCTCAGTAGCTCACGGGATTCTTTTCAAACACTTCTTGTACTCGCTGGTTATCCGCCAAGCGCATGCGTTTCCTCCCCAGTCCCTAACGCAGTAGGAGTTCTTGCTCTTACAAGTTTCCTTCATCGGCGCACGCCAATCCACCTTGTGACAGCCCTGTAACATTTTGCTGCAGTTACTACCAAAACACAAACCGACCTGGCACATGCAGTTTTCACCGTAAAAACGTCGGATTCCCGCACGTTGCTTGCGTGTGATTTCTGACCATTCTGTCCGCCAATTACAACTGCCAGTCCTCAGCTTTTTGTTGAGTATTTGACCCGTCAGAAGGTACACGGTGTTGTTACGCAGGGGAACGTTGCATGAAGAAGCGTTTGGCGTGGTGTAGAGCTTAGCAAGCCACGTCCGTCTTCTTGATCCGTAAACTTGAGCACCGTTCGTCTCTTTGACGTCCATGGCTCCTTTGTACATTTTGAGTATTCTTAATGTGTATACTTGTTCTTGAATAAACTCAACTGGGATTTTTTCTAAGACGGCTGTCTCTGGTGACTCTGTGAGTAATGGCTCCTCAGTTGACTTAGAAAGAACTTTGGCCCGTATGACTGTTAAAACAATGGTAAAATTGCTATTAACCTTTCAAATCCAAGGAGGTACCATCATATATTTTCTACTAACAACATCAGTACATTATACTGATTATAAAGGGAAAAGGTTATAAGAATTAATAAAATGATCACTAAAGAGAACAGTTCTGTCAGCTAGTAATGTTGTAAAAGTAGGCATGGGGATCATGGGGAATCTGCCCATCTACCCTCCCCTAAGCCAACACTAGCACTAGACTGCAAAACAGTTCTTTTTTTTCAAAATCAGTACAGAAATCGGTAAAGCGTGGCGTAAGAGTCTTACGCGCGCGAAACGCGCTAGGCTCCCTCACACGCTCGTGAGAGAAAAAAATATTTTTAGCGTCTCTTCCCAGTCTCGCTCTTTGTTTTCAGCCTCGTTCCGGACCTTTTGTTTGACTGCTCGCGCGTAATTGAATACGGAAAAATACGGACTGCCGTCTACATTAGCACGTACTTCTCACTTAGGGCAAAATGTTGGCCTAGGGAAGGGGTAGGTGGGCAGATTCCCAGAAACATATAATAATCCGCGATGATCAGGGTTAATGAAAGGGAAGTAAGGTAGACAAAATAAGGACTCCTTTAACTAAGGAAGGACAAAAATCGGTTCATTAATTTTCAGCATGTGTAGATATCATCTTACTACATGTCGTATTTACTAACACCTATCGAAGTTTGCAGAAAGGTCTCTTGGTTAGCATGCTATGTTTCTCTCGCCTAAAGAACTTCGATCTATTTTAAGGACATCAAACGCTGCGGTGTTTACTTAATAACATTTAAAAACCATTAATAATTCATAAAGAAAAACAAAAAAATTTGAGTTTACTGAGTGTCTTTATATCTGACAAAGACATGGTTAAACTTTACGTTCAATTTTTTAGACCAAAATAAGCCAAAATCTTAATATTAGTGCAAGAATGAGTTGATCTATGACAGAGATTCTGAAGCCGTTCAAAAAACTCGCAGTCTTGTATTATCAGGTTTAAAATCGCTCGGCTTCGCCTCGAGTTTCTGGCTCATTTTTTAAACAGTACATATTAACTCCGAGGCAAAGACCCATTATTTATGCATCCTGGAAACAAGTTTCATCTTGATTCTCGATTTCCAAATTTATCGTCTTTCTTAATTACAATTCTCTGTTCATAGCCTCCGCTGGGTTTTTCCTGCCCTTTCTATTTTGGATTTCGTCTTCAGGACGTCTGGCTGACGGACAAACGTAGAGCTTAAGCAAAATTATAGCAAAAGATAGCCTTTTACTTGCATTTTTTGTTACTACATAAGTATAAAACACAAACCGAGGCTGGCTCAAGTGCCAGAGTAAACATCTAACTTGATTGTGATTGAGGGATGTCTCTTAAAGAAAACAATTAAGGAGAAAATTACGGACCACATCACTGTGATTGGGATAACAACTACTACGATAGTGACGGTGATGATGATGATGATGATGTGTAATCTGTTCGGATTCTTGTTGAAACAATACATGGTCAGGCTCGGAGTAGTATAGAGGTATCCGAAATTTTTTTTTGTGTGTGCTTCTCGAAAATGTATGTCTCCACTCGGAAATTTAATAACAGTGGTCTGTTATTATAAAGGTAAATTTCGAGGAAACTGAGGGTAGCGCAAATGCCAAAGTTTCTTTTCTGTATGTGCCTTTCGAAAATGTATGCCTTCGCCAGGAGTTTTCCTATGGCTACAGGCAGCCCTGATTTTTCGGTGGTAGTGATCTGTTATTATAAAGTCGAATTTCTCTTTGGGAAGCAAGGGTGGCGCAGAGTTGTGCACTCTCCTCCGACCATTGTGGCCGGCCCAGGGTCAACGCCATATGTGGGTTGAGTTTGTTGTTGGTTCTCTGCTTTGCTCCGAGAGGGTTTTCTCCGGGTACTCCGGTTTTCCCCTCTCCTCAAAAACCAACACTTCCAGAACGAACGGACACATTTTAACGAGTCCTTAAGAACTATTATAAAAGTTTCGTGGGAAAAAAAATTACAATATTACAATCGCTCCCTTTGTCTGATGGTCATTATTGTTTGAAATTATAAAATACGCGTGGACAGTCACAGTTGTCTTTGCGTTTGTTCTAGAAACAGTAGTGTACTGTGAACTGAATAATGTCGACCTGTGACATCCCAGGAAGCAGTCTGAAATTCGATAAATTGTTTACTAAATTGATAATCTAAGCCTTAAAAAAATTGAAAATCTAAGCCTTAAAATCTTTAGTATCAAAGTAAAAAAATGATACGTTGTTATTTATGTTAAGCCGTCTGAAATTCCAGTTATTTTGAATCCTCTCTGTTAAAAGATGTCTTCTTTAAAAAAGGAAACTTCTGTCCTCTTTGTTTTTAATTGCGGCCTGATTTTGTTTGCTTAATCGTCTGATCCCATGGACTGTTTGGAATTCAATGCTTTGCCAGTGTACATTTCAATTTGAAATAAAAGGATATAGGAAACAGTTTTAATAGTGGATGACATGGCGATCAAGGCTGTGACTAATACCATTCGTGAAACTTTCAAGCGTAACTTATACTACGCTGAAATTCTGAAAGGGACCACAGAATAAAGGATAATAATGAACAGAAAGAATGGCATGATTAATACATTTTCTACCAACTTTGAACTTTGAACTTCTAAAATTGCCGATCATATGCCGATTCGATCGCGAAGCCGTACATCAAACACGAGAATGGATGTTTTACCTGATTTCCAGATACCTTGTACTCGGTTAACTTTCAACTTATGACTCAAAAACAGATCCTGACGCTCTTACGAAAAGATAGGGGACTGTGAACAGCCTAGCTTGCACTTTGAACCTTGACCAAATTTTGCACAAAGTTGTTTTTTCAAAAAATATATTGGAGATAGTTAATCCTTTCTACTCGATTCCTTGTTCGATAAATATCTGTTAGTTACAGTCAGATAACGTTAGACTGGCACACTCAATTTGCCTGTGAGTTACACTGAGCGCCGGTTATACCACGATAGCTCATAACGGCCTGTATGCTGTAGCCATGCGTACTTTGTTTTATTACGAGGAGACTTATAAGACCGATTGGAGTCTAATTCGGTCTGTAGTCATAAGAGTGATTAACAAAATCGGACGACCAGGTTGCGGGAGTCCGATTTGTTTTATCACGAGTAGGGTTAAAGATCGAAACAGACGATACGAAATGATGTTACCTATCAATCATATCCACAACAAAATTTGTAATAATTTTAGATTGTCTTTTGAATTAAATCACGTGGTCTTACAAGAGTTGTTTGTTAGAAGTGTCAAAAACAAACAACGTTCAAGTGGGCGTGCGATGACGCGTACCGTCAAATAACTCCATGACGCTAACTGTTCTATACACCACGCTGTCTTACTACCACTGAAATCATGCGGGGCTACTAACAGCCAATCAGATTAGAGAATTTTGTTATAGTTATGATAGTTTTTTTAAATTCTGAGACAATAATAGTAATAATACCAAATTATATAGAGCTCAAGTCATGTCGCATTAGCTTAAAGCGCTTTATCACTGTCAAAAATGGTAAAATTTACAAAACATACCAAAAATAGAAATAACTTCATTAAATAAAAAGAGACTTGCTGCCTGTCTGTTGGTCGATACAGAGGCGTATTTACGACTACAAAAGGCAAGTAACTTCATACTGAGTTTAGTCGCGATTGGGCCGAGGTAAATAACGAAGGCTCATGTCTGGTGAAAACAATATTTCTAGGATCAACGCCTCTTAGACTTCCTGTGAGATCATTAATTAGGCGATTCTATATTTGCCGCTTTTTATCTGTTACTTAGACGGTATGGACACTCAAATAAACCGCAGAATTATTTTTATTATTAATATTTTTCCAAAAAAAACAATCACAATTTTCAGACTGCGAGATTCTTTAAATATTTTCTTCATACTGAAAAGCCCCAGGAACTGGGACTCCGCAATAGTCACTCCTAGAATCTAATCTTATCTACATACACTCTCAAACGAAGGACTACCTCCCGTAATAATCAGAGCCACTGACTGACGTCTCAGTGGTAATCTATGAATTGGTAGTATTCGTGGATTAACTACAATGGCTAGAGCCTAGAGCCAAACGTTAGATCCTCTTCAGTTAATCCTTCTACAACAGGAAGCTGAGCGAATCTGTACAATTGTTTGATGAAATAAGTTAGGATTTCCCTGGATTTCCACCTAATCAATAATAGCTTACATTGAATTTACGTGTCGAGGTAAACGCCGACCCTAACTGCCCCGCGATAGCATTTAAAAGTTGAGCCATAAATAATAACTGAATATCCCTTGAGACGGAAAGGATGAAGATATGTCTTCCAAAGCTGAATCGCATCTTCTTGGTGTGACTTATTCGCTTCGCGTGACTAATGGGACAAATGGTGACAAGAAAATTGTTTCAAGTGGCGAAATGTTACTGATCACGTTTTTTTCTATCTCTCACGGAAAAGTCACGAACGTTTTACTCCACTTGTGATGAAGAGACCCACCAAGAAAAAGCCCTTCAAAAAGGTAAAAAAAATCATCGGAGTGATCTGTATAGACGCGATTTCAACACCCAACTAGCGAGGAATTTCCGCTGAGTTTCTAGAGAGTGGCGCTTATGCAATGAGGGCAAAAGGTCTCTTGTCATGCTGATATATTTATCGTCACAATAAACCATGATCTTCAAGATTGTTATGTCTAACGTCTAGGATTATCCGTTTAAAGAAACATCTCATCTAGCTACCATCTCCATTCCTTGTGTGATAAATGCCATAGAAGCTATTCCACCCTGTCGGATTAGTTTGTCACTTCACATATTTTGGTCTTTTGCTATTATCTTGGGATTTAATCCAGCTTTAAGTAAGGAACTTATTTGTTATCGTTTATTTGGGAATCGAAAATATAACTGCTCGATAAATGTCTCGGTGTGTTGTGAAACGTTCCCGTTGATCAGCGAATCATGCCGCGCAGGTACAGAAAAAACATCGGTAGAATCAGACACCGGTAGAATCAACCAAAAAGATGTCTAGCGTGTAAATTCTTTAACTTTCTCATCAAATCGTCTTAAGAATATTAGACAACTTAAAACGGCTAATAAAATTACCAAATCTTGTTTCTAACCGATTGCCTTGCCTAATACCCCCGCCGGAGAAAAACAGCTTTATAGTATGTCTATGAAATGCGTACAACCCAAGGGCCAAAAGCCATACGTTCGTTTTCCGCACGCAATCAAATGCATAGGTTTCAAATATAGAAAACGATAAACACCTTTGAGTGATATAGTGTCACTTTTCAGCACATTGATCTTTCAGTTGTCTTTCCTCTCGGGTTTCATTGGTGAAATAAATTTGGATTTTCTGATAAAATCTGGGTGGTTGACTTGTCGAAGGTACAAGTCAAACGATTTGTCAAATTCACGGACATAAAATGGCGATGAGCATGTTTCAATGAAAACTTGGCACTTTGGGATAAATTTAGCTTGGGTAATCGAATAGAAAAACAAAATTGATGTTTTGTTTTGCGATTGAATGCAAATATTCTGTTTTATATATTGAATGAATAATCGCAATGTGTGGGATGGTCTATCAAGTCAACATCTAGATCGAGAGCCGTCTTTATTTTTGTCTACATTTGTACGCTCCTGTTACTGCTGCGGTTTATAATGCCAGATTACATTATTACTGAGAGAGAACATTGTCCAAAGACACGGTCTCCCTTTTTCGTGTTCATTTGTTCGTATTCGCTGTGAATGAAAAAAGTTAAAAAAAAACGACCACATTTACAGTAAATATTCAGATTGGGTAGAAATTCTTAGCTGTCATTTTCGATTCCATAGCCATGATGCCATAATATGTACCTGTTGAAGGCAAAATATAAAACAAAACCTTTTACTTACCAAATGCCGAATTGCAATAGTCATTTTGAGGGTGCCTTGGAAGACATGAACACGTACGGCAAAACCCCGTTGTGAAAAGAGCATTGCCGAGGAGAAACGCAAAAATGTAACTTTCCATCTTAGCTTACACCGAAATCTTGCCCTTTGCAGTGGGAAGAACTCCAGTGTCAGTTACCGCGTTAGCTGAATCAGTGTTTTCTTGTTTCCGTTAGCGGCCAAACCAGTCCAAGTGAAAAGGCGTTTTAGTTTACAGTTTTTCACCTTGTAATCGGATACGTGGGCGTCTTCTTTCGGGAAAAATGCGACCCTTATTTTTCATGCCCTCGTGATGACACCAGGTTTAAAAAAATTAGCAGCGAATTCAAAGAGGGTATAGTCACGCTTCAGGGACCACACAGGGCCTCTTATATAGGGTTGACAACTTTAATAGAATGTTCGTTTTCCGGCCAACTGAATCATCAAGACTTCAAAATCACGCCGAGTTGTACAATATAAAAGCAGTTATTTAAAAATCTTTTGGAATAGAATATTTGTCGCGACAATGTGTTTATTTTAGACTTAAGTGATTCACATTAAGAGAAAAAATCAAGTCTTCGATGTCTTATTTTAAAGGTAGAAAAATGTTCTTATCTACTTGATGCTTTGCTCATGGAATTTTAAGGAAGTTAACGCTGGCTTCTCAGTGAAGTAAGGATGTCTTTAGCTATAATCACCCCAGAGAATTGAAAGAATTTATCCCTTCACAACAGATATCATTTCTTCCAGGCGGTTTCTATCGAGTTACGTGAGTCGCTTTCTAGTACTCAGTTTTAGACAAACACTAGGCCTTGTAACGTTTTGTCAATCCTTTTTTAAAGAGTACAAGAATACATCAATTGTTATTTTGCATATTTAAATTATTTACCTTATCGGAACTTTCAGGAAGTTATTAATGACCAATTTACCGC
Source organism: Porites cylindrica (assembly GCA_964035525.1). Lineage (NCBI taxonomy): Eukaryota > Metazoa > Cnidaria > Anthozoa > Scleractinia > Poritidae > Porites > Porites cylindrica. Next base: position 32,501,278 of record OZ037784.1, on the reverse strand, counting down.
CAACAAATTTCTCACTTACAAAACACGTGCCTTTTTGTGTTACTTAACAAAATTTCGTTCTGTCGTCAGCAACAAAAAATGTTTTCCGTATAACTCATTCTCTCTTGGTATAAAGCGGTGACCATTTTTCTCTGTTTCAATATAAGGCCGGATGGTTACGGGATTTTGCTGCAGTACTAAAATCAAGTTAAATCTGACCCTTGGAGAAAGTTTCTTGCCTTTGCGTGTGGTAGATTATATCCTTATAAAAGGTGGGGTGATCTCTAGTGAGATATTTTTTATGACTTCAAAAGTGATTCTTTGGAATGTTTTTGTATGAACTGTTAGCTGTTATTTGATATAAGGAGACAGCGGAAATCTCAAGAAACTTAGGCGGGAAAATACTTTGAATATTAAACTCTTACTAACCATTTTTCCAAATATTTTTCTATTATTGAAATTGTCAATGAGTACTGGTCTTCTGTAAACACAGTTACATCGCTGCCACTTATCGGACCACTAAACATACTATCTGCATTGTCACCATCGCTGGCAATCTTTGGTCACCGAGTCACTTCAACTGCAAAGATTGAGTCAACGTGAACTTCACCGAGGGCTACGGTTCTCGCTTAAATTGTTTTTTTGCCTTTAGACATTCTTGTGGTTCCGCTGGTTCGGGAATATTGCCTTGAAAAGGTGATCGGCTTGCTGCCAAACTATCATAGTTCTATTTTATTCGCGGTAAACTCTACTTGATGGAATTAAGAGGGATGAGAGGGTATTAAAACGAACCGTTGTCAGGTTTCGAAGATAACCGAAAAGACGTCGAAACTATGGCCAGGAAAAACAACGGATCGTCGGATCGTGACTTCTCGTATTTTGTTCGCAATATTGGTTCAAAGTCTCCATTTGTGTCTTTGTGTCGCAAGAGCCGATATTGAACAGATCTTGCTCGCGGTACAAAATCAAATATCGACATCTACTATTTTTAAATATATATTTTCGACTAAATTCTCTGAAAAAGAAAAGGAGAAAATACTTTAAAATAAATGAAGATAGAGGGAGATTTTTGAGGTTGTTCAACACACAAATTTACAGCAAGAGATAACGAGCTCACTCTACCTTTGTTAGCTTGTTTACAATTGTTGAACCTGCTCGTCACTTTAAAACTTAGTTATAAAACAGTTCTTAAGTCGTAAACAGTACAAAACTAAACTGACGTTACGTGTTAGCGAAATGAAAATGCATTTTTGAGTATATCTGTAAAAGCTTTGCAAATGCTTCCAGATGAAAGATTTAAATTAAGCTGTGCAAATTTAAAAGTTCCGGTGTGTTTTCCTCCTCAATTATGTATCCGGCCCACAACCTGGCTTGAAAACACTGAACAGTTTAAATGTCTTTATTTGTATTTTATTTGTAATCTTCGCGATTTTAGGGGGAAAAATCTGTTGTCGATGTATGTTGTAATGTATGCTGTCAATGCATTACAGCGCATCTCTTAATTCAGTGGATTACAGGCAGTTGAATATATCGTTGTAGGATTTTATCCAGTTGGGAAGATTAAACCCTCCCTTTTAAAAGTCCGCAACCTCGCATTTTTCGGTGCTTGCGTTCATTGCCGCGTGGAAGGTGTTTGCGGTAACGTTCCGCTTATTTCGACATATTTTATTCGCTGTTTGTAGTTTTAGAGGTGTTTAAATTACAGCAAGCCGTAATAAACAACTTTCTTTCAGCCTGATATCACTTCTGCTAACTAAGACCATCTTGTTCGGCAGTCGTACGTTGCACTCCGTTCAAAAATTGGCCTATTTAACATGATGGGCCCAGTAAGACCCATTTCGTATGTCGTGCTTGTTCCCGGTCCAGAAGCACGGAACCAAGAGCACGGCAGAACACGACGTCTGAATCAGAGTTTTGAACGACAAGGTCTGCTGTTACTACTCTGGCACGGCAGTGATTCAAACGTTGTGCTTATGCCGTGTCGAACTAAATTTATAAATTTCTGAGATGTGTTTTTCGAAATGCATATATATATATATTTGACCTCTTCCGTCAAGAAGACTTTTTTTTTTATCAAAACCTATCTCCAAAGTAGCAAATATAAAACCTAAGAGTGCAACCATTGCTTTTTTTACCTCCATTCCTCCTCCTTGCTGTTTCTTTTTCTCCGCTTTTCCTTTTCCTTCGCTAAGTGTGATTTTCGAACTTATTGAGCGCAAAAAACCTGCCTTTTAGCCCTTTGTTATTCAAATCACTGCAAATTTCGTTAGGTTCGTTTTCAAGAAGTCGGCTAGGTATAAATTGTTAGTTTACAGTTCTATTTTATCTCATGAATTCAGTACATATTTTGAAGAATTTTCTTCATGCCTTCCAAAATCTCCACCGCTGTTAAAACGCACCTTTGGCGCCAGCGACGCCAGCACTTTGTCATCAATTCCCAGCAGGCATCGCTCTGAGTCTTTAGGACGTTCGAGAATATTTATGCCGTGTCGAACTAAATTCATAAATTTCTGAGATGTGTTTTCCGAAATGCATATGCATATTTTTTGTTTCATTGACTGCTGACTTGATACTACGTTCAGAATGATTAAGTTCGACTCTGGCACGACTTCTGAATTGATGTCGCGCTTCTGCCGTACTTCGTTTAAACCCAGTGAGTCACAACTTGATCCAATTCGGCACAGCAGAAGCACGCCTTATGAACTGGGCCTCAGTGTCCAAATCTTCCTAGTTTTACATGTTTTTCTTTTATAATTAAGTCTATCTTAATTTTTTTAAAATTCCTTTTTAAATGAATTTACTTTCTCATAGAAATAGAAATCTGCAATAACCTTATGACCAACCAACTCTGGTTTTGAAAGCTCAGTCTAATTGTCAAGAAAGGAGCGAATTTACGCATGCTTTGGTGCTTTCTTTCTGCGCATGTGTTATAGGATTAAGATTTTTGGGCCACGCCTTTTTTTCTACTCCCTCGCCTTGTACATAACAAAATAAGACTTAACTAGTAGGGAATTTTTTAAACACTTTATCGAATGGCATTTCTGGTGTGTTAGCATTGAATTTTTAACAATCTGTATTAATAATTATGTCTGTTATTCTTTAGACTTAAACCAAACGCTTGTGCAAATCATCGTGTCTTTGTGCAGCACAGAATTTTGACCGCTCCTGATTTTGATAATTCAAAAGTAGCCCATTGGTATGGGATTTCAGAACTAGAATTAGAGGCCAAACCACAGTATTTAGAATTGCAGGCATTTTAGGTGTCCGACTGTTGACCAGTTACAACAGTTAGATATATGTAAGCGGATCTTTTGAAACGTTACCGCCAAATGAAGCCATTATAAAAACTAAGAGTGCAACCATTGCTTTTTTCTCTTCTCTTCCTTTCTTCCTTCCCGCTCTTTCTTTTTCTTCTTTCCTTTTCCTTTGTTAGTGTGATTTTGGAGCTTCTCGGGCCCAAAAAGCCTGCCCGTTTTGACGCCTTTTCGCTCAAATGACTGCAAATTTCGTGAGGTTGGTTTTCATAAAATCGACTAGATATAAATAGTGATATTTGCAAGAGCTTTCCAATTACTAAGAGTCTTTCAGTCATAAAGTATGATACAGGTGACTTTGCTTTCAGCACTCTAATTGTAATCCCAGGGATATAATCTGAAACCAAACGAGGCTCATCATGACTCTTGGTTAAACAGGGGGTGTTTTTGTTAGTTTTATCTCTCTACATTCTCAGAGCAGCACTGATTTACCTTGCACTACAAACATCTCATTGCCAACTACACTTTATTACATTATGTCCGAAATAAACTGACAAATTCTTGTCAAAGAATAAATGATGTTTTTTTCCAAGTTGCGCGATGGGTTCTAGCTTATCACACTGAGTGCGCAGAGTCAGTTGATTTAATGAATCTAAAAAAATGTTCGCGTACCCTTAAGAGGAGTTGTTCTGCTTATAGTTATGGGGTCCTGGAATGAACCCCTCAGGGATGTCCCTGTTTGAGTTGATAGAAGTTCCTATAGAAACCTGATGCGTTGAAACGATCAATTTGAAGATAAAGTTTTTACAAAAGTCAAAGTAAATGCTAATTGTTTGTCTTGATTTAGAATCTTGGTATGGTCCTTTCTGTACACTAACAATGAAACAAATCTTAGAAGGGGTTCACCTAATCTTTAAATCAAGACAATTTTAAATTCTGGACACCCCCTTGAACCTTATGACTTTCTATAAAACTATGTAAATGCTTAGTTCATAGTGGCGTAGTAAAGATGCTGTTGGTTGCTCAGTAAAGCTAGTTTACAGGCACCGCATAAAGAATTAGTATCAACCCATCCAAATGAAGAACTTATTTATCTATGCACAAAGGATTAAAAAACCCAACTGGCCTGAGCAACCAGTTGGCTCCATATTTAAAATCGTGGTGTGGGGACGACCCGAGAAGCAAATAAGAGCGGGATTTAAACCTGGGTTGTGGTCCACATTTCGAGACTGGCATTCTCAGTCCCCTGATCACACTGCCCCGTTCCCTTCTTGCAGGATGTGAATTGTGATATTGGACGCCTTTTCCTACGTAAGAACTTGCTATTAAATATTTGCGTCATTTCACAGCTACAGGCTTGTTTTCACAGTGTGTAATAACTACGACACATTATTACGAGGAGATATATCCAACCAGATTTTTGAAAACGTTACCACCGAACAGACCTCTTCCGTCAAGAACTCTTTTTCTCTAAAGTGGCCAATATAAAACCTAAGAGTGCAACCATTGCTTTTTCTTTTCTTCCTCCATTCTTCCTCCTTTCTGTTTCTTTTTCTCTTTTCCTTTTCCTTCGCTAAGAGTGATTTTCGAACTTATTGAGCGCAAAAAGTCTGCCTTTTAGCCCTTTGTTATTCAAATCGCTGCACATTTCGTTAGTTTCGTTTTCAAAAAATCGGCTAGGTATAAGTTGTTAGTTTACAGTTCTATTGTAACTCATGAATTCAGTACATATTTTGAAGAATTTTCTTCATGCCTTCCAAAATCTCCACCGCTGTTAAAACGCACCTTTGGCGCCAGCACTTTGTCATCAATTCCCAGCAGGCATCGCTGGAGTCTTTAGGACGTTCGGGATATATTTCCTTTTCAGCTGCCACCTTCATTGCTGCGATAGTGTTGTATCTCTCATAGGCCTTGGGACGATGGTTCCCAGACCCCTCGCAAAGCACCCACAGCAAGGTTCCAAAGGCATAGATGTCGTACGAGCGATCGCTTTCCAGGCTTTTACTATGGTTTCTGTACATCTCTAAGGAGATGTGAAAGGGCGTTCCCTGCTGTGTTTGCTCGAAAGGCTTCTTAGTTTTGGCCATGTTAATCTTAGCTGTGCCATTTCGGTTTAACTGCCGAAATCAACAGGATAATAAATATCAGTTGGCGTTAATTATTAGCAATTCTTTTCTTTTTGTAGTACAGCAGTGTTATCTTGAAATTCCAGCATTCGTTTTATTGATTTCATCGCAAATGTCAATGCGTGTATGCATAAAAGAATGCCTCGTCACACTGGTGGTATAAAATTCTGTACAATTAAGCTTAAGTGCAGTATTTTCTTGTGGTTGCGTGCCTTGTCTGATTCTAGGTTTTGGCCAGTGGGTAAATTATTAACGTAGCGTCATTCGAAAAAGTTCGTGCACCTGTCCGTGTGTAGTTCCATAGCTGATCATCCTCGCTACATTTGAATTTAGCAGTCTTTTACTATACATCTTTGCTTTCATTTCTGCCGTTCGAAAATGATACTTTAGGATGTTGGCTAATTTAGTCTTTCGCTAATTTTCAGAGGCTCGCTTTCTTCAGCCGTGATTGTTCATGAGTTTCAATTGTTCTCGCTTTCTCTCTTTTTTCGTTTTGTCTGTTGTTTACACATGCAAGTTCTTAGGTTATATGGCCGAGAGGCAGTGCCAAACTCCTTTACCGTTGTAAGCTACCAAGGGATGATAAAGTAATATACTGGAATTGTTTTATTCTTTCTTGAATGTCTATCATTCGTTAGTAGCCCGTGAAATGTTTCCGATGCCCTGGATACTTACCAGGATGGAATCGATTTTAATGTCTTGATGGACATAGCTCGCTCCGTGAAGAGCCACCAATCCGTTTGCCACGTCCTCTGCAATCTTTAGGCGTGCCTTCAAAGAAAGCCCCTGTTTAAGGGCGGTAGTGACATCTGAATCCGCCCTTTCCATTATTACGTTAATAACTCCAGGTTCAGGGAAGAGCCAACCATGCAGATAGAGAAGGTTACTGTGAGGTTCTTTTAACCTTGCCTGGACTTCCCTACATCGCGAAATAAACAGAAAGAAAGGTTGTCAGTATTATTTTTGTGGAGCGTTCAGTTGTACAAATTATATGTCGCTTTACTTGAAAAGAAAACGGGCAAAAGCATTAAAGAAAGCTTGCTTTGCAGTCATAATCGCACTAGGGATTAGCAGGCCTTTGTTCGTCACTTCACCACCTCCTAGACCTACCTATAGCTTTTTGTTTGCAACTAAAACTGCGTAGGTTCGGTAGCAAATTTGCCACTTTTTTGTTGTGAGATTATGCCTCTCGAAAAGAAGTTTATGACTAGCCTAAAAGATTGATCAGGGCTGGGTTTGTGGCTGGAACGTAATTCTCAGATCGGAGCTGAAGGATCAACTCCAGCCTGAGCCAAACTGAACGAGGAACGTACACTGCACCACACCAAGCTTGTGCCAACCCTACTTACATGGTGTCGAAAAGGTCCACTGAGGTCTGAGACCAGATCTCCGGCTTCACCTTTCCGCGTTCGATAACCTTCGCAACGATTGCTTCTGGATGTGTCATATTCGCCCAGCCACAGCAGTCATGAAGTTGGCCGTGTTTTGTGGGTTTTAGAACCGGACCAAGTGTAATTGGACCTATGGCTACCCGAAAGTTGAGGGCGAAGGTTTGAACTGTCAGGAGACTCATTTTGGGAATGTACAGAGCCGCTATTTCCTCCAGTTTTTGGGAGACGTCGGCTAAAAAAACATCGTTTGTGACGCGGTTGTTCTTGATGACATTAAGCAAGTCACTATGAATCATTTCGAGGCAATCTGCACAGGCTTTGCATAGTGACTCAGTAATTAGCTGGCGATTGAATTTGGAAAGAATTAGTTCGATGATTTTTCTTCTGGTTTGCTCATCCTCTAATCTGAAGTTTGCTTCGGAGGATTTCCATTTCATTGCGTGAAATAATCCCTCAATGAGAAGCTTTGTGACGGCCTCTCTTAACTTCTTGCTGGCAAACGTGTAGATGAAATCAACCCCACTGAGTAAACTGTTCCTTTTTGGCCAATGCCCAGTTCCATAATGTAAATGAAATGCTTGGCGAATGACCAGATTATCGATCATTTTTGTGTGCATCTCAACAGGACCCTTTGCCTTCCTCATGAACTTGTTAAGAGAGCATCGTAAAACATTGAAAGTCCAGTCCTGTAGCCCTCCATAAATGGTTATTAAGAATCGAAGAAAAGGAATGTCTTCTTTGTTTGGACTGAATGGGAGCTGGTGCTTGCAGTGATTCATCTTGACCAGATTCTTGAAGAAGAAAGTGCGTGCCTTTAATTCCTTTTCTATGTTCGGCATCTTAGAACAAAGCTGATACTGATCTGCGACTGACATAAATTTTTCACGAAGACTCTGTAGGCTGCCATTTACAAGCTTTCCCATCGGGTCTTTGTTTGCAATAGTTGACATCAGTTTGTCATGTAAAGATCTTCCGATACTTGTGGCCTTGTCTAATTCCAAAGAGATTGCAGATAAGGTTCCTGGAAGATTGTTGCTTGTTCTTCTCCTCATAGCCTGGAAAATGCTTATCTGCAAGACAAGGAGCTTCTCCACGGCATGTATACTCTGGCTCCTGATATTTTCGCTTAGAAAAGCCAACAGCCCGTCTTTAAATTGTGCAAAGGCCTCTCTCGTCTTGCTGTTATTCCTATGTTGTCTTCTGTCTCTTCGAGTGTTCTTCGCTGAAATTCCGAAAAAGCGGGATCCCTTGTCACTGTCAACTAGGAGACCGTGTTCCTTCAACTGGGAAAAGATAGTAGTTTCCTTGGTTTCGCTGGTTTCCTCATCCGGTCTCATTCGTGTCTCTTCGTCGTCGGAATCGAGGTCGTCTCCGCTTCCGCTGTCGAACGTTTGTGTCTCGGCAGACGTGTCTACCTTGTTGCAGACGAACATAAATGACAAATGCGGATATTTATCTTGCAAGAAACGGATTGTGTCAAGATCCTGAAAGAAATAAATTGTGTAGACCCGTTTAGTCGTAAACTTGGAAAAAGGTATGAAAAAGAGATATTATACCGGGGGCTAGTACAACGATTGTATCAGGGGTACCCACAAGTCGAACTCCCATCCCCGAGTGGGGGATGCAAGGTAGTCTTCGTGTCGTTCAGGTGTGTATATTGGTATCGCTTAGTATTTTTAGAACAAAACATTAATAGCACTACCTAGGGCGCGGGCTGTGCGTTAAGAAATAAAAGAAGCGAAGCAGAAAAAAGCATTCGATGACAACTTCATCATTGTAACTAAAACTACTATAAATGTTCTTTATTAGCTGTTTGATGATTACGATGGCATTTTTCAGAGGTCAGACAAAGCTTGAGCCAGGACCAGTTTGGTTTCCTCTATGGGTTTGATTCAATTCTAATTATCCGAATTGCATCCTGCGTTCTTGGAGTAATATCCAGGGCTTAAACCCTTCTCCATTTTCAAATTATCAAGCATTAGTTCAAAAGTAAAATTTTGCTTTTTCATCTTAAACATTTCTAACCCTGGCTCCTCAGGGAGCACCTAAATCTTGTTAAATACTCCCTTTATGACTGTCAATATATACCACAGTGGTCACAGCTTCGAGGCATTCACTTTTTCATTACTGAATAATGTCTATGAGAAGAATGATTCACAGATGAGAACGTCAACTGTGGTAAGAACATCGCCACGTATTTTTTTCTTCAGTATCCAGATGTGACCAGGCAAGTACCATGAAGCACCTGGAAGTCACGATTTTCTTTAAGTTTGCTTTTTGCGATTACCGCGTCACTTAGCCGTGTTATTGATGATTTAATTTCCTGTTTTTTCGACAACTCAGATCAGTTGTTTGAAACAACCTTATTGTACATTCCGCCTGGGCCTTTAAACAATCCGAAAATATGATAATTACTTAGACCTCGACATATCGTCATTTGCATACTTACTTCCCTCCAGATTAACGGGCATATAAATTGGATTTATTGACTCAACAGAGAAACTTATACTTACTGATGACCGCAAGTGCGCGTTTCCATCGATAATATACACCACAAATGGAGTGGTGTCTTTCTCAAAGAATTTATCTATCACTTCATCTAATGCATCATTTTCATTCCTGCCCGGTGAGTCGATTAGTTCTATGCCACTTTCTAGAAATGGATGATTCAAGGCAATTTCGACACTGCACTTTAGCTGATCTGACTTCTCCCTGCCCTCATCGCAAACCACTACATAATCTTGAGGAACACTCTTGCCGATCATAATCGACGATTTAGCTACTTGCCCACTTTTGTCGACAACTCTGACTGTGTTTTTACCCGGTGTGTAGCTGATCTTGACCATGCGCGAAGTGCACGGTGTTTCGTGCACGGGAAGGTAAGATCCACCCAAAATCTCGTTCAAAACAGCACTTTTTCCGCAGTTTCGATTTCCAATAAAAACTACGGTTGGTCTTTTGTTCAAGGCGCGTTTTATCTCTTCCGCAGTCGTTGACGTATTTATACTTGCAATTGCTTCTTTACTCATTATTTCTTGATCTTTCATTTCTTCTAAGTACTGTTTGGTCTCGTTGAGTACTGTGGTTGCTTTTTCAGAACACAGTTTTAACTCCTCGATGGTCTCCAATTTTTTCTGCATTTTATGTCTTTTTGTGAAAGAAGGAAGCTCGCTTCTCACAATCTGTTAAGTGTGATAGAGTGAGCGAAATTGAAAGCGCATCTGACCGTGGAAACATCCATGATAAAAGGTACTTAAAATTGAATAGAAAGGAATCAGGATTATTTATTTCCGTGAAAGCTTGAAATAGAAAATTAAGTTACAGTCTAGTGATTATCATCTCGCTGGCAGGTTTTTGCTCTTTGCATTTATAATTCAAGAAAGCCAAAAGTCAAGAATGAATGCAAATCAGTATAACTACCCACACACTCCTCGAAAAATTTTGGATTTTCCAAGCAACAGTTTACACTCCGGCAGTAAACAGACAGCATACGGTACGCTCACGAGTATATCCGGGGCGGATCTAGGGGGAGGGTGCAGGGGGTGCGCCCCCCCCCCCCCCCACCCCTGAGATGACCTGCGGTTCTCTAATACAACTGGTATTCTGCCAAAAAAAAACTATGTGGTTTATTGGTGTTGAAGTAGAGCTAGAGACGAGTGCACCCCCTCCTAAAAAAAATCCTGGATCCCCCCCTGTATATGAACACTAAGGAACCGTGGGGTTGCCTATAATGGGGTTGCATTTTCAATAGAATTACTAGAATAGGATCCCACATTTTCGGGACTTTGGGGGTGAGAAAATTCAGGTAGGTAGGGATTCAAAAATGAGAAGATTTTTACTACATTAAGTTTCACAAATGTGTCAATTCATTTCAGGGTGACCTAGTTTAAAGGCTTTATAAGGTAAATGCCTGAACAAAAAATAGTTGGGATCGCGAAAATTACATTTTCCCAAAAGTGAGTGATATGGGGTCTATTAATTGGCCACAGAATAGACTATAATGGGATAGTGGTGCTAAGAAGCCAGCGGCACATACCCAGCAAAAATTAACCCAAGTAACCCCCTGGGATTAAGGATATGCTTATGAGACAAATATTGTAAACAAGGACTCGCTGATAAGCTTTCTCTTAAGGCTAAGGCAAGACTATACTAAATATCCTCGTGGGTAATGGTCAGGTTTTCGGCCAGATAAGCTTTCTATTTTAGTAAAGACTGTCATTGGCCAAACGGTATACCATTTGAGTAGGGTCCCGAGGGGCAAATTCCGCGCTCACTGAGTCGTTGTATTTGATCCTCTGAAAGTTGTTCCTCAAGTAAACAGAACGTTTTAACTGACTAACGATTATCTAGGTAAAGAATAAAAAACTTGGCTAACTTCTTCGGTTCTTTACTTATTTTTTTGAGCTCCCGCACACAGTGGCTACTAGTTCAAAGTTTTCCGGTCCAGGTTTTTTGCCATCGGATGGATGGATGGGAACCGAAAGAAATAATGGAATGAAAGAATGAAAAATGAAGTGAGAAAGCCGCCTCATAAAACCTCTGTTGACATATATCTAATGTAATAAATCTCCAGAACGCCTTCATTCTCAGAACGCCCTTATTCTCGATGTTTTTTTAACAGGAACGTTGTTACTGTTCGTCCTAAACATTTCTCCGCTACCGGCTGATTCTTTGATTTACTTTAATTTGTAAATAAATCACTGAGAATTGGATGCGGTTACCGAAGCCGAGGATCACCTCTTGCCCCGATTCAAGCCAATCGTTTCATGGGGAACTCGGAAATATATATACAACCTTGAATAAAAGACAAGTATAAGAAAATAAAATGAGAAGGAAAACTATCTGCCTCAGCTGACGGAAAAACGTCTCGTTTTCAGCGTATTGCATGGTTACGCCGTGCCCCTGGAAAGGCTATGGAAAGCATTTTTTCAATGGGGAAGTATTGAGACAAAACAATTGCATCTTGAACTACATTTTGTCGCTATGATAACGTGAAAATAAATCGTATTCGATGTACTGATGAAACAAATAAATGTTGATGTGACCTTGGCGGTTTAATAGTCAACCTAAGTGGCTTAGAAAAATTACACGAAAAAGTTTTTTTCGTTCATCAATTTTCGCCTTCTTTTTCAGTCTCCTAGTATGTTGAAAATAAAACTGCAAAGATCACATTCAAATTCATTGAGGTATGTTTTTTGACCACTATTTTGTGTAATTTCTCGCAGTTAATCACACCAAAGTTTCCTGTCGTTGTTAAAGTGGGACATGCAAATGGGGGCTACGGAAAGGTATGAAATTAATGTGGTTTAAATTCAAATTTGATTAAAGGTCTTTGTAATAGTTGAATATCTAATCTTATTATGATATTGATTAAATAAATATTCAACAAATCTGAGACATTGCGCTCAAATCTTCAAACCCTGCAGCCATATTCACAGGTGATGCGTCGGGATGGAAATTGTGCGTACAGTAACAAGCCCGCGACTGAATACCGACAGTCGCTTCTCCTTGTCCCTCGCCAGTAGGGACGTTTCACGGAAGAGACTCGTGGATAGCGGCATGCAACTGTACCGTTCATGGGTTCGATTTTTTTAATGCAAAACTATTTCAGAAGCAAGCTTATGTTTATTTTCCGTATTCTAAATCAAGAGAGATCTCGTCTCAAAACCACAATTGCATGCTATGGCCTGCCATAGCCTGCGGTGCAGCCAGCCCACGTATCGCATATAGTGTGGATATAGTCCGTCTATAAACAAGGTTTAAAGTATCTGCGCGCAGGCTAGCCCTGCCAATCTTTTTACCATGTTATTTTGCATTATAGAGAAATTCACTAATTTATTAATAATTACGACATCTCTTAGAGAATTCTCGAGTCCATAGACAAGACCTCACTTTCGTTCCATAACAATATGTTTGCCGTTTTTGTGTTTATATTCACTGAATATTTCAAGACAAAACATTTGAGCTTCCTGTTAAGAATTGCCTGCTACTTAGAGGCGGAAAGACCCCTAAGCAAGTTTTAATTTATACTTTCCGAAAATGTGATAATTCAGTGGTACGCCATGGTCATATTTACTAGATTTACGGAATTAAGGTTCCTTCCTCTTTTCAACTTACAAGATAAAAATAACCAATTGAATTAACAATTTCACAACTTACCGAAAATGTGATAATTCATTAAGTATGTCTGGAATTCCACTTTCAGAAGTCGGCCACAAAAATGTTCTTTCCGGTTACCTAGCTTAGAGGCACAGTAATTCAAGTTCCTTTCTAAAGAGCAGACAGAGTATTTTTCGCCCCTTTTAGTTTAAATGGCTTTCAGACCCACTGTAGATAGTAGACAACACATCCACTCTATAACATGAAACGTACAACGCATCGCATAAGCCCAGTTTGAATGTTTGTATAGTATATGACCACGCAACCAGACCCTGACTAGCTGTCCTTGACGAATTTCACGAATCGGAAATAAACCCACTCAATTAAAACACTTTTACGAGTGTCTAAAGAATGTGTCTGAAAATGCATCTCTGCGACGAATAGTCTTACTTTTTTAGGTACTCCTATGTGGGTTTACCGCTAAGGCAAGACAAAGAATAATACTAAGACGTAAAATCGTCATTCCTCTTGCGATTGTTTTTGTTGATGTTGATGTTGTTGTTGTTGCTGTTGTTGTGTTCGTTTTTAGCGCAATTGACTTGTCATTCAGACCAGTAAAGCCGGGAATCACGAACGTATTCTACATAGTATGGGTAAAACAAAAATGGTAATCGTTTTTCTAATCACGGTAGCCAATCCGGAAGCCCAGAGCTTTACTGTCTGTCATTATTCTTCACGGTTGTCTTTTTAGGTTTGTGTTCACAATCATCGCAGTTTCCAGGATATCGCGAGTATTGTTGCTCTGTCAGATACTTACGCCACGACGGAGCCCTTCATTCCTGGCAAATGTGATGTAAGGATTCAAAAGATTGGCACTCATTATAGGGCCTTCAAGTAAGTTTTTGATCGGTTAGAGTAGGATGTGGTGTTGCCTGGTGAGGGTCTGGGAACGGGCTAGGGACCACATGTGATGTGAACCAAACACTAAAATGAGGCTTTCCCTTCCCCATCCCCTGTGCGCAATATTGTGCCACTCACTGTTCGACTGAGTTACCTGTGGGAAACAACAAACACCCCAAATTTGAATTGAGGGGTGGGGAGGGATGTAGATTGTTTTGTTCTTCGAAGTTACTCCATTTGATGACAGTGTCTCAACAATTTTGTCGCCGATTCGTGAACGATTCTTAGTAATCACCCAATGGTTTTTCAAACCCTGTGACGATGTATTTTTTGTAAAAAAAAAAAAAAAAACTTTCACCTCTGTTTTAAGTTGGTTTTATCGACTACACTGAGCTTACCTTCCCAATCAAAATTGTAAAATGCACGTATGATACATTTACTAGGGCTAGGGACCACATGTGATGTCAACCAAACACTAAGATGAAGCTTTCCCTTCCCCATCCCCTGTACGCAATATTGTGCTACTCACTATTCGACTGAGCTACCTGTGGGAAACAACAAACACCCCAAATTTGAATTGAGGGGTGGGGAGGGGTGTAGATTGTTTTGTTCTTCGAAGTTACCCCATTTGATGACAGTGTCTCAACAATTTTGTCGCCGATTCGTGAACGATTCTTAGTAATCACCCAGTAGTTTTTCAAACCCTGTGACGATGCATTTTTTGTAAAAAAAAAAAAAAAAAAAACTTTCACCTCTGTTTTAAGTTGGTTTTATCGACTACATTGAGCTTACCTTGCCAATCAAAATTGTAAAATGCACGTATGATACATTTACTAATCAATGTGTATATTTTCTATTGTATGCGTAGGAGAACTTCAATTTCCGACAACTGGAAAACAAATACTGGGTCAGCGGTATTGGAGGAAATTGAAATTACAGATAGGTAGCAATAAAATCCATTTTTAAAGCTGTTTCTTAGTCCTTTTTTTACCATAGTAGGGCCATTTATACGAGGAAAAATAAGACGCGAACTTTCCGGCACATTTCGCCTAAAGTAAGACGCGGCTTAGCTAAGACGCGTCTTATTAGATAAGACATGCTCGTGTAAATGGTACAATTCGCGTCTTATGTAAGACGCGTCTTATGTAAGACGCGTCTTATTTTTCCTCGTATAAATGGCCCTAATATTGCTTTCCCGAACCTGGAAACTCGTAGATTTCAGTGGACAAGAGAGAATAAATTAGAATAGATTGTCTTCTCTTCAGCAAAGTAGTGATGCTGACTGCAGCTAGAATTGCTTGATATTTCATTGCAGTTTGGTCACTTTTATAACCGCTGCTTTTTAATATTTTTTTTTACCAAATTCCGTTGCAGGTATAAAATGTGGGTTGATGAATGCAGTCAGTTATTTGGAGGTGGTCTTGATATTATTTGTGTAGAGGCCATCATAGGAAAAGACAACAAAGAATACATCATCGAGGTAAAATGTTCATAACATTCCGTTGGTTTTACCAGAATCCGTAAAGAACTCGTCACAGGAAAAGAAAAGTGCTTGACAAAGGAACTGCTTTTTTCGATTTCGTACCTATACTTAAGCGCGGATAATGAATTTAGATTTCAATGTATGACATGAAGAATTCATTTGGGGTGTCAAAAATCTGGGACAGCAGAATGGAAATTGTTCTATTTTCTTGGGCCCATGCGCCTTTACGATTGCGTCTTTGTGTCGTAGGTGTAAAACGTGCATAACGCAAACGCAGACACAACTGCTTGACATAAGCTTGTTGGCTCTGGTCAGGAAACCCCTCTTTTCCCGTTATAATCACGAAATGCAAATTTTTTATACTTTTGCACCTGCGTACCTTATGCTTATCACACGTGTAATCATCGTTGCCCTTTTTTTATTTTGCGTCATGCATGTAAAGCTGCAACCTTCACGCCTTCACCTGGGTGGATGAACAACATAACCTTATCTAAAAATGATCGAGGCTTATTAACGTTCTTCCTTATTTTGCATCTAGGTGAACGACACTGCCATGCGTCTTTTCAGTGACACACAGGATGAAGATCAGAGGAGAATTGCTGACCTGATAGTGGAAAGAATGGAAAAGCAGTATCCCCCAAAACTTGAGCCTAGCACTGCCACAGGAGCTGCACTCACGGGTAACTGTTATAAATCACTCCAGAGTTTTCATTGTCGATGTCCAGAACAAAAAATAATCTCTGAAATCAGCAAGCCTAAAAAAAGAAACCCTTCTGAAACCACTACATATAAATAGTTGGGAATTTAAGGTTTCGAGACAGATGAAAATGTCTGGCACATGGAGAAGTTAACCGTGAAGGGAGGGTTTCAGAGTGTGGCCAGAGGTGTACCACCGACTTTTCCCTGGCCGATGGTTGAATTATCTTTATCAAACTGTTTTTTGCTGAGCCGGTAAGAGACGTGAGGTATAGACCTCACCTTCGTTAGAAACCTTCTTTAACCTTTCCTACGTTGTGGTGCTCCCAGCCGGTGTAGCTTTACTCCACTGAATGAAGCTTTGTGGATCCTTGATTTCAAGTTTTATAAATTTGGCGTTTATTTTGATTTCTTTCCACACGAGTAGTCCTTTTATGAGGAGAGATAAAAAAATAACTTTGAGTAAGGATTATGGCTTCCTCGTTGCTGGTTTCTTTATCACGCGGAAAACAGAGAACGCAGGGTGTTATGGGAAGGATAACGACGTGATTTGTTGCTATGCATCGTTCCCGCGATAAAACACGAGATGCGTAAGGAGGGGAAATCTGGGAATGAGGCAGTCAGTATCTGTTTCTCAGTAATCGCCTCAGTATATTAGAACTAATACTCCTCCAGTGTTTTCTTAAAAGCTTGTTAAATTAATCCTATCTGTTCGATTATTAATGTCTCTTTCTTCCTTTTTCTGGTGTTTCTTCCACTGTACTGTTCTGTGCGGCAGATAATCAGTCCAGTGAAGTTAGCGGTAAGTGTTGTGAACTTTGTCTTCTTCTTTCACTTCACGCACTTGCACAGAGCTGGCTAATTACTCATTCGCACATCATGGGTGCTCTTTATATTGATGTTGGCAAGATAGCTACATACTGTTGTGTTTTGTCTTGGTTGATTTCAAAGGGGATGAATGGTCATGTATCCGGAAGGGACATAGTGATCTGTTTTATCCTCATTTCATATTATATGACTGTACTCCGTAAACTCAAAGTCTTTTCATCTCCAAGAAACTCAGAAACTCATATTTCGAACTCCCAATTGAGGTTCATTCCATTGGGCTTGATTAGCTCAATTGGGGCCGTAGTGCGTTGCATCCGGTCGTTGCAAAGGGCTGGAATCGGGAAGGTTCTTTGTCATTGATCGCGTTAGGTTGGTCATACAACTGCGAGGATCGTTTCCCAGCCACACTTCATCTGTTTTTCTTTATCTGTTTCACCTGCAGTGCACATTATATAATTTACTTTGATGTACTTAAAGATATTCTGTATCCCGATTTATCTTAGTGATAATGTTTACTAAGGAACCTAAACGAAATATGTGATGTTGCGTCAGTGTTTTATACGATGCGAACCTGTTCAAGGGTATTGTAATTTCATTCAGTAAAAAGCATTAGCCAAATGGCATCGACAAATTTTCTTTGAGCAGTTAAAGACAAGAATAGACGATATGATGTTGTGTCACAGCGCCGTAGCTAGTATGAGGCCAACCGAGGCACTCGCCTCGGTAAAATTTTAATGAATTTCGCCGATCATTTTTATTTTACATAAGCGATCATCGGATATTTTTAACGCATCATGATATTACAAAGAATTCAGCAATTCAGTCAATATACTATGAAAAAATTACCATATCATCGATCTCAAGGGGCTACGTACGTTAACTCAAATTTGTTTTGAACAAATACTGATCAAAACCATTGGCGAGGTTAACGGTCACCCAGATTATGTAGCTTGTTTCTGATTATTGCTTTTTAAATTCCACTTAAATTAACTCGAAAAAAAGTTACCGAAAGGCCCAGAAAACGCTGCAAATCGCATTTCCGAGAGACTAAAGTTCAAAATTTCTCGGGGGGGGGGGGGGGGGGGCATGCCCCCGAACCCCCCTAGCAACTCCCGCCTGCCTCGGTTGGCCGTTTGGTCTGGCTACGGCACTGTGTCAAACGACACCAGCGTCAGAGTAGCCTATTACACAAAGACTCTGACAAGATTTCAAATTTGGGAAGAGAGGGGACTTATGTAGGTCGTTTGCAGTCTTTTTGCTGAAATTCGGTGTGCAAACACCTTTGTTTGGTTTTTGTAATAGTTTTCCAATACTGACAGGCACTTTACTTTAAAAAGTATGGTCACTAACTTTGGATATTTCCATCAATTTGCAGGTGCTTTCAAAGTCATCGGTGGGTCCAGCACACCATCTGCATCAGAGGGAGCAACGAAGACAGAAAAGAAGAAAAATGGCGGACTATTCAGTGGGCTTATTGAATAAACGCGATACATTCCACGTCGATAGGAGTGTGTGTTCATGTGAATTAGATCCACTATGACAATGCTTCAAATTTAATAGGTCTTGTTCTGTACCAAGTGAACTACTCTTCAATAATGAAAGCTGGTATAATTTCAAGGTATATTTATTCAACGCTTTGAACGCTGGACGTTTTAACTTGCGATTCAGATTGAATTTCGATGTTACATAAGTTATTTTAATTTGTTTTGAAATAGTTTTCAAAGGAAATTTTTGTATCACAGTGAAGCTGACATTTTTTAGTCATTTAGCTTGTTTTTTTCATCTTAGCCAAGTGTTCTACACTAATTCACCTTCAGTTTAAAAAAAGCCCGACGTGTATATGGTACGAGAGAAACAGAGTGGTAATTGATAGGTGAAGTCAATCTTTTCCAAGTTAAAAAACAAAACCATGCAACCTCTGCCAAGCGCGGGAAACATGTAAACAGTGCTAAGCGCGGGGAAAAATAAAGCCCCGACTACATAAACTCGGGTAACATGCAGTCGCTACAAGTGTAATTAAACATTCAGTCGGCGCTCAGCAGGAAAACGTAGGGTATCAAAACGTGGAATGGAGGACGACGTGTAAGAGTCGGACTGACTGTTGAATTTGCTTTTGTGTGGTTGACGTAAAACCTGAGGAGCTGTGCGCGTTTGATAGTCTTATACTGGAAACTTTTCAATTGACAGTGACTTGATTGGCGCCAGACTAAGGCATTAAAGGCTTCTGTTGCATGGTGCAAAATATGAAGAGTAATCCACAAGTAAACATATCAAATAGTAGGGGAATGTCGTGAGTGTTTTCTTCTCGGATGCGCGTTATGGCCTGTGGAAATGATTCTTTGCATAGTCGTTTTCCTTTTTAAACAAATCTTTTCACTGAATAAGTAGTTTTCCGTCTCAATCTGGATTACTTGATATTGCGAAATTAACATATAAAACATGTTAAAATGTGCATTGCAATAAAACTTTAACTACAAAAGCTGACAAAAAAACATATGAATACAGTATATCTAATATATCTAATAATTGCATGAAATAAATAAAAAGTGAAAAGTGAACCCCTTGTTTCTTTTTTACATCAAGTCAGTTGAGAAAAAACACAATGAAAAAAAATGCGCAGTCAAGTCACATTTTCCAGTTGTCCAAAATCTTGTTTCCCTTAAGGTGACTCGACCCAGTTTTTTTTTTTTTTTTGTTTTTTTGTTTGGGGGGGGAGGGGGTACCATCCTAGTTTGAATCTCTCTGGTATCCCCACCTTTACATTTATCGTAGGTCTAACACATAAAATTGATAACATATAGATCAATCTACAATATAACATAAAATTTTTGGCGATCGGAGTAAATGTCACGTGGTTATAATGCCACGCCCCTTTGAGGTCTGAGTCGAAAATCTGCTGTTGCCAGCATTTTTTCCTGAAAATCTCTCGGCTACAAATAGTGCGCATTAGTGCCTTGCACTGAACAGAGTTTCACCAAAATCGCAAAGACCCAATTCGACAAATTCAGCGGTTTCCAAATTTAGGTCATAATTTATGCGAAAATGATAAGCAAACTTTACACGAATTATATCTAATAAACTATGAGATTCATTTCTTTATTTTGGGCATCGTTATAACAGATGGGTCCTTGCAAGTCAGCAAAACGCTTTAGGGCCTTGTAAATGCGCGCGATTTCGAGCAAAGCAAACATATAGAAATTATAGTTTTCGCTATTTGTTGACGTTTGTCAACATTTAAGAGTCCTTCTCACGAAAAAAGCATTTTCTTAAAAATTCGTAGTTTTTTTTTCCTTCAAATTTTTTCAGGGCCACAATCGGATTAACTAACTACCCGGACTCTGAATTTCATGGTCATTGAAAAACTGTGACATTATCTTCTATAAGCCCAAAGTTGAGAAAACATTGAAGATTTTTAGCGTTTTGGCTGAGTTTGTGCTTTGGGAGTTGTCTATTGTTTCTAGTCTGTCATTATGTCTTTGTGTAGCATAGAATTTTGACCGCTCCTGATTTTGATAATTCAAAAGTAGCCCATTGGTATGGGATTTCAGAACTAGAATTAGAGGCCAAACCACAGTATTTAGAATTGCAGGCATTTTAGGTGTCCGACTGTTGACCAGTTACAACAGTTAGATATATGTAAGCGGATCTTTTGAAACGTTACCGCCAAATGAAGCCATTATAAAAACTAAGAGTGCAGCCATTGCTTTTTTCTCTTCTCCTCCTTTCTTCCTTCCCGCTCTTTCTTTTTCTTCTTTCCTTTTCCTTTGTTAGTGTGATTTTGGAGCTTCTCGGGCCCAAAAAGCCTGCCCGTTTTGACGCCTTTTCGCTCAAATGACTGCAAATTTCGTGAGGTTGGTTTTCATAAAATCGACTAGATATAAATAGTGATATTTGCAAGAGCTTTCCAATTACTAAGAGTCTTTCAGTCATAAAGTATGATACAGGTGACTTTGCTTTCAGCACTCTAATTGTAATCCCAGGGATATAATCTGAAACCAAACGAGGCTCATCATGACTCTTGGTTATACAGGGGGTGTTTTTGTTAGTTTTATCCCTCTACATTCCCAGAGCAGCACTGATTTACCTTGCACTACAAACATCTCATTGCCAACTACACTTTATTACATTATGTCCGAAATAAACTGACAAATTCTTGTAAAAGAATAAATGATGTTTTTTTTCCAAGTTGCGCGATGGGTTCTAACTTATCACACTGAGTGCGCAGAGTCAGTTGATTTAATGAATCTAAAAAAATGTTCGCGTACCCTTAAGAGGAGTTGTTCTGCTTATAGTTATGGGGTCCTGGAATGAAGCCCTCAGGGATGTCCCTGTTTGAGTTGATAGAAGTTCCTATAGAAACCTGATGCGTTGAAACGATCAATTTGAAGATAAAGTTTTTATAAAAGTCAAAGTAAATGCTATAATTGTTTGTCTTGATTTAGAATCTTGGTATGGTCCTTTCTGTACACTAACAATGAAACAAATCTTAGAAGGGGTTCACCTATTCTTTAAATGAAGACAATTTTAAATTCTGGACATCCCCTTGAACCTTATGACTTTCTATAAAACTATGTAAATGCTTAGTTCATAGTGGCGTAGTAAAGATGCTGTTGGTTGCTCAGTAAAGCTAGTTTACAGGCACCGCATAAAGAATTAGTATCAACCCATCCAAATCAAGAACTTATTTATCTATGTACAAAGGATTAAAAAACCCAACTGGCCTGAGCAACCAGTTGGCTCCATATTTAAAATCGTGGTGTAGGGACGACCCGAGAAGCAAATAAGAGCGGGATTTAAACCTGGGTTGTGGTCCACATTTCGAGACTGGCATTCTCAGTCCCCTGATCACACTGCCCCGTTCCCTTCTTGCAGGATGTGAATTGTGATATTGGACGCCTTTTCCTACGTAAGAACTTGCTATGAAATATTTGCGTCATTTCACAGCTACAAGCTTGTTTTTGCAGTGTGTAATAACTACGACACATTATTGCGAGAAGATATATCCAACCAGATGTTTGAAAACGTTGCCACCGAACAGACTTCTTCCGTCAAGAAGTCTCTAAAGTAGCCAATATAAAACCTAAGAGTGCAACCATTGCTTTTTGCCTTTTTTCTTCCATTCTTCCTCCTTGCTGTTTCTTTTTCTCTTTTTCTTTTCCTTTTCCTTCGCTAAGTGTGATTTTCAAACTTATTGAGAGCAAAAAACCTGCCTTTTAGCCCTTTGTTATTCAAATCGCTGCACATTTCGTTGGGTTCGTTTTCAAAAACTCGGTTATAGGTATAAATTGTTAGTTTACAGTTCTATTTTAACTCATGAATTCAGTACATATTTTGAAGAATTTTCTTCATGCCTTCCAAAATCTCCACCGCTGTTAAAACGCACCTTTGGCGCCAGCACTTTGTCATCAATTCCCAGCAGGCATCGCTGGAGTCTTTGGGACGTTCGGGATATATTTCTTTTTCAGCTGCCACCTTCATTTCCGCGGTAGTGTTGTATCCCTCGTAGGCCTTCGGACGATGGTTCCCAGACCCCTCGCAAAGCACCCACAGCAAGGTTCCAAAGGCATAGATGTCGTACGAGCGATCGCTTTCCAGGCCTTTACTATGGTTTCTGTACATCTCTAAGGAGATGTGAAAGGGCGTTCCCTGCTGTGTTTGCTCGAAAGGCTTCTTAGTTTTGGCCATGTTAATCTTAGCTGTGCCATTTCGGGTTAACTGCCGAAATCAACAGGATAACAAATATCAGGTAGCGTTAATTATTCGCAATTCTTTTCTTTTTGTGATATTATCTTGAAATTCCAGCATGCGTTTTATTTATCTAAACGTCAATGCGTGTATGCATAAAAAAGCCTCTTAAATGTACTATTTTCTTGTGGTTCCGTACCTTGTCTGAATCTAGGTTTTGGCCAGTGGGTAAATCGTTAACGTGGCATCATTCGAAACAGGGCATGCACCTGTCCCCGTATACTTCCATAGGTGATAACCGTCGTTACATTTGAATTTAGCAGCCTTTTATTATATATCTTTGCTTTCATTTTTGCAGTTCGAAAACGTTACTTTAGGATGTTGGCTAATTGTTTCGCATATTTTCAGAGGCTCGCTTTCTTCAGCAGTGATCGTTCATGACTTTCAATTGTTCTTTCTTTCTCTCTTTCTTTGTCTTGTCTGTTGTTTACACATGCAAGTTCTTAGGTTATACAGAGTAGCAGTGGCAAACACTGTAAGTTACGAAAGGATTGTATAGTAATAAGCTGGAATTGATTTATTCTTTCTTGAATGTTTATCGTTCGTTAGTAGCCCGTGCCAAATCCCCGATGCCCTTGATACTTACCAGGATGGAATCGACTTTAATGTCTTGATAGATATATCTCGCTTCGTGAAGAGTCACCAATCCGTTTGCCACGTCCTCTGCAATCTTTAGGCGTGTCTTCAAAGAAAGCCCCTGTTTAAGGGCGGTGGTCACATCTGAATCCGCCCTTTCCATTATTACGTTAATAACTCCAGGTTCAGGGAAGAGCCAACCATGCAGATAGAGAATGTTACAGTGAGGTTCTTCTAACCTTGCCTGGACTTCCCTACATCGCAAATAAACAGAGCGAAAGGTTGTCAGTATAATTTTTGTGGAGCGTTCACTTGTACAAATTATACGTCGCTTTACTTGAAAAGAAAACGGGCAAAAGCATTAAAGAAAGCTTGCTTTGCAGTCATAATCGCAGTAGGGATTAACCGGCCGTTCGTCACTTCACGACCTCTTACACAGACCTATAGCTTTTTGTTTGCGACTAAAACTGCGTAGGTTCGGTAGCAAATTTGCCACTTTTTTGTTTCGAGAATGCCTCTCGAAAAGAAGTTTATGGCTAGCCTAAAAGATTGATCAGGGCTGGGTTTGTGGCTGGAACGTAATTCTCAGATCGGAGGTGAAGGATCAGCTCCAGCCTGAGCCAAACTGAACGAGGAACGTACACTGCACCACACCAAGCTTGTGCCAACCCTACTTACATGGTGTCGAAAAGGTCCACTAAGGACTGAGACCAGATCTCCGGCTTCACCTTTCCGCGTTCGATAACCTTCGCAACGCTTGCTTCTGGATGTGCCATATTCCCCCAGCCACAGTTGTCATGAAGTTGGCTGTGTTTTGTGCGTTTTAGAACTGGACCAAGTGTAATTGGACCTATGGCTACCCGAAAGTTGAGGGCGAAGGTTTCAACTGTTAGGAGACTCATTTTGGGAATGTGCAGAGCCGCTATTTCCCGCTCCAGTTTCTGGGAGACGTCGGCTAAAAGCACCTCGTTTGTGACGCGGTTGTTCTTGATGACATTAAGCAAGACACTATGAATCATTTCGAGGCAATCTGCACAGGCTTTGCATAGTGACTCAGTAATTAGCTGGCGATTGAATTTGGAAAGAATTAGGTCGATGATTTTTCCTCTAGTTTGCTCATCCCCCAATCTGAAGTTGGCTTCGGAGGATTTCCATTCCATTGCGTGAAATAGTCCTTCAATGAGAAGCTCTGTCACGGCCTCTCTTAACTTCTTACTGGCAAACGTGTAGATGAAATCAACCCCACTGAGTAAACTCTTTCTATTTGGCCAATGCTCAGTTCCATAATGTGAATGGAATGCTTGGCGAATGACCAGATTATAGATCATTTTTGTGTGCATCTCAATAGGGACCGTTGCCTTCCTCATGAACTTGTTAAGAGAGCATCATAAAACATTGAAAGTCCAGTCCTTTATCCCTCCATAAATGGTTATTAAGAATCGAAGAAAAGGAATGTCTTCTTTTTTTGGACTGAATGGGAGCTGGTGCTTGCAGTGATTCATCTTGACCAGATTTGTGAAGAAGAAAGTGCGTGCCTTTAATTCGTTTTCTGTGTTCTGCCTCTTAGAACAAAGCTGATATTGATCTGCAACTGACATAAACCTTTCACGAAGACTCTGTAGGCTGCCATTTACAAGCCCTCCCATCGGTTCTTTGTTTGCAATAGTTGACATCAGTTTGTCATGCAAAGATTTTGCGATACTTGTGGCCTTGTCCAATTCCAAAGAGAGTGCAGATAAGGTTCCTGGAAGATTGTTTCTTGTTCTTCTCCTCATAGCCTGGAGAATGCTTATCTGTAAGAGAAGGAGCTTCTCCACGCCATGTATACTCCGCCTCCTGATATTTTCGCTTAGAAAAGCCAACAGCCCGTTTTTAAATTCTGCAAAGGCCTTTCCCGCCTTGCTGTTACTCCCAGGTTCTTTTCTATCTCTTCGAGTGTTCTTCGCTGAAATTCCGAAAAAGTAGGATCCCTTGTCACTGTCATCTAGGAGACCTTGTTTCTTCAGTTGGGAAAAGACAATGGTTTCCTTGGTTTCGCTGGTTTCCTCATCCGGCATTCGTGTTTCTTCGTCATCAGAATCGAGGTCGTCTCCGCTTCGGTTGTCGAACGTTTGTGTCTCGACAGACGTGTCTACCTTGTTGCAGACGAACATAAATGACAAATGCGGATATTTATCTTGCAAGAAACGGATTGTCTCAAGATCCTGAAAGAAATAAATGTGTAGACCCGTTTTGTCGTAAACTTGGAAAAGGGTATGAAAAAGAGATATGATACCGGGGGCTAGTACAACGATTGTATCGGGAGTACCCACAAGTCGAAATCCTATCCCTATAACTTGTACTCCGCAAATCAGTTAACTCTGGGGACAACCACGTGACTTTTGAGGGAAAGGCTAAGTGATTTTAGAGAAAAATAATTTACGAACAGTCCAAGAGTGAAACAAATCTTACGTCGAGTTAATAGCCTAGCTAATATGTACACCCGAAAAATAGCAATCATCTTCGGTCACAGTCAAGAGTCATAATTGCTCTTGATCACCACGGCTTGAGCCTGGAAAACAAACAAACAAACAAATTCATCCCAAACGAAATAACCCAGTCGCCCACCTACACGTAAGTAAAAGAGTTCCTCATAAAATGAAGATTAAATTTGGTAACGCAAAGATTAACACCATTTCCTCTTTAATTGTAAGGCGTTTCTCTAAGTCTCTAATGTATTTCTGCCCTATATTCCTGATGCATTTGAATAATAGGATCAGAGATTGCTGCTTTTTGCTACACTCTAAAGTTTCCAACTTGCATATATTTAAGAGTTCTTGGTAAGACAATGATTTCCCGTGTCCCGTCAGTGTCCTTAACTAAAAAATATAATGATTGGCGTCTTCAATTTTATTGGCCTGGACTTTCCCCACCCCTGACAGGAGGGGATTACAGTATTCTAGATGTGGTAAAATGAAAGACTTGTATAATGCTAGCATAACGTCCATAGGTACAAAACGCCTAATTCTCCTAAGTGCGCCGGTCTTCGCATACGCCTTTTTTAGCTGAGTAGAAATATGCTCAATAAAGTTTAACATGCTATCAAGTTCCACGCCCAAGATTCTAACAAAGCGAGGTTTAGTAACGCCAGAACCATTCAAAGTTAACTCAAAATCGCACTTGCAAGGACCGATCGGAAGATACCAGCAAAGTCAAATTTAAAAGCAACTGCCTTCCCCTGTAACAGAAGGCTGAATTTTCGCATCCGAGGTCAGTTTGAAATCAAAATTTTAATAGTGCGGCTCATAAACACAACTTATTTCCTATACATTTATTAAATTGAACTTGAGCCTGCGATCATTTGAAAAGTAGACATGTTAAATTCTGCAAACAGAATACTGCAATGCTGATCGTACTACGTGAAAATTAACTCTGCAAGACATCAACATGACACCGAAAGAACTCAATACAGAGCGGGATTGTAGCCATAGACAGCTGTTTCGCCCTCTTTGGGGCTCGTCAGTATGGCGTAACAACCCGGGGGGGGGGGTACTTTGGGAATTTCTGGGTGGGGATGTGCCGCTGAGACCCGGGAACCGTTAACCTATACCAGAGCTAGTTCAGCTGAATTTTGCTACCCTGTACTAGAGTAAACTCCCAAATCCCCCCTATCCTAGAGTAGCTGTTTCCCTAGTCTAGATAAAATCTTTAACCAACTGATTAGTTTCCTGAAAAATAATACCCTATTCTAGACCCAAACGCTCTGATTTATATACCCTATCCTAGAGTAAACTGCTTGAAAACCATACCCTTCACAGCGGCACATACCTATATAGCCCATATATGGCAGTGCCCCCCCCTCCCCCTCCCCCGGGCGTAACAACCAGAAAGCTCTGGTGAAAAATATCCGCGCACTCTGATTTAAGCTCTGACCCAGAACTCTCAACACCCACAGAATCACGCCATACCACGTGTCTTCTGGGGGGCAAGAGTCCAAGTGTCAAGTTGATGTCTCGCAGAGAAAATAAATAGTTGGCCAAAACCAACCTTAAACACATGGACAAAACAATGCAAAAATTACGGCATATCGGATCCATAAAAGATCTGCGGCCCAAGAATTCATAAAGTACAAACATTAACCACAAAGGACTGCAAAGGACCGCAAACGAAAATGCCGGAGAACGTAGGATCTATAAAGACCCGATCAGCAAAAATGCTGATCAGGTCTTTATAGATCCTACGTTCTCCGGCATATTCGTTTGCGGTCCTTTGCAGTCCTTTGTGGTTAACGTTTGATCATTTGAAAACTAGTAACTTGTCACTTTGACAGCGGATAACTTCAAAAAAATACTCGGCCTCGAATATTTTGTCAGCGGATACCCTGTTTTGGCAGCTTTCAATTGATCACAACATAGATGTGCAATATCAGGTTGCACCAGGGCTCCCAAACTAGCTAGAAAGTTTGAGATTAACATTGCTTTCCCTGTCGTGCATGCGGAAGGACGGTCGGTCGGTGCACGGTCACGTGATTACCAAAATTTCTCGGATGGGTAGATTTTCTTAGCTATAGGGCTCCGCTTCTGTAAATGTTCTTTATTAGCTGTTTGATGATTACGGTGGTGTTTTTCCGGAGTCAGGCAAAGTTTGGGCCACGACCAGATTGGTTTCCTCTTGGGTTTTGACATTTAACTCCAACACTTACAGAACCTCGCCATATCACGTGTTTCCGAGAGGGCAAGAGTCCAAGTGTCGCGTTGATGTCTCGCAAAGAAAATATAGGGTGGACAAAACCAACCTTAGAAACATGGACAAAACCATGCAAAAATGAACAGCATATCGGACGGCCCTAAAATACAAAAAGGACGAACATGGCGTCAACTGTGATTAGAACACCGCCACGTTTTTGTTTTTCAGTATCCAGATGCGACCAAGTACCATGAAACACCCGGAAGTCACGATTTCCTTTAAGTTTGCTTTTGAGATAACCGCGTCACTTAGCCGTGTTATTGATGATTTAATTTTTGTTTCCTCAACAACTCAGATCAGTTGTTGGAAACAACTTAAAAACGGCATTGACAACTTCTCAGGTCATTTTATTGTGCAGTCCGTCTGGCCTTTAATTGTTTAGACCTCGAAATATCGTCATTTGCTTACTTGCTTCACTCGAGATTCACCTAACGGGCATTTAAATTTGATTTATTGACTCAACAAGGAAGCTTATACTTACTGATGGCCTCAAATGCTCGTTTCCATCGATGATATACACCACAAATGGAGTGGCTTCTTTCTCAAAGAAGTTATCTACCACTTCGTCTAATGCGTCATTTTCATTCCTGCCCGGTGAGTCGATTAATTCAATGCCACTTTTTAGAAATGGATTATTCAAGGCAATTTCGACAGTGCACTTTAGCTGCTCTGACTTCTCCCTGCCCTCATCGCAAACCACTACATAATCTTGAGGAACACTCTTGCCGATCGCAATCGACGATTTAGCTACTTGCCCACTTTTGTCGACAACTCTGACTGTGTTTTTGTCCGGTGTGTAGCTGATCTTGACCATACGCGAAGTGCACGGTGTTTCGTGCACGGGAAGGTAAGATCCACCCAAAATCTCGTTCAAAACAGCACTTTTTCCGCAGTTTCGATTTCCAATAAAAACTACGGTGGGTGTTTTGTTAAAGGCGCCTTTTATCTCTTCCATTGACGTATATATGCTTGCAATTGCTTCTTTACTCATTATTCCTTGATCTTTTATTTTTTCTAAAACCTCTTTGGTCTCTTTGAGTACCTTCGTTGCTTTTTCAACACACAGTTTTGATTCCTCTATGGTCTGCATCTTATGTCTTTTTGTGGAAGAAGGAAGCTCGCTTTTCACAAACCGACAATCTGTCTAGTGTGTTAAGAGTTAGAGAAACTGAAAGGGCATCTGACCGTACGTGGAAACATCCGCAATAAAAGGTCACTTTTAAATGACCTTTTATTAGGAACGAATCAGGAGTATGTGTTTCCGTGAAACCTTAAACTATAAAATTAAGTTACGGTCTGGTGATTACCATCTCGCTGGCAGGTTTTTGCTCTTTCCATTTATAATTCAAGAAAGCCAACAAAACCTGTAGTCAAGAATGAACGCAAATAAGTATAACTACCTATACACTCTTCGCAAAATTTTGGATTTTCAAAGCAACAGTACACTCCGGCAGTACACACAAAGCATACAGTATGCATACTTATATGAACACTTACATGACGGGGGGGGTTACTTCCTAGTAATAATGGGGATGTGCCGCTTATTGACTATTATGGGGTTGCATTTTCAATAGAAAAAACCGTTTAAATGCAGAGGTCCACGCAACACGTAAAAGTAACTGACTGGTTCCACCTGCCGGATCTCTAATTAAGGCTGGTTTCTACTAGCGAAAGAGTCGAAGTCGAAGTCGCATTCAGAAGCGTAGAGCTTATGATCTAGTGAAAACAGCGTTCTGATTCCGCTTACGACTCCGTCGCTTACGTTCCGCTTATGATCTAATGAAAACCAAATTGTCGGAGTCGGAAGCAGAAGCGGAAAAACTAAGCCAATCACAAAGCGTGTGAACGTGTATTGTGATTTGTTTTTTCCTTCCGTCTCTGCTTCCGACTTCGACAATCTGGTTTTCACTAGATCATAAGCGGAACGTAAGCGACGGAGTTGTAAGCGGAATCGGAACGCTGTTTTCACCAGATCATAAGCTGTACGCTTCTGATTACGACTCCGACTCCGACTCAGTCGCTAGTGAAAACCAGCCTTTACGGCGTGACATGCTGAACGTGGGTTGCAATTCCAGCAGAATAAGTTCCATGTCTGCGATCGAGTGGCCAGGTTGATTAAAGTAGGAGGGGACTGCTGTTGTGCCTTTTGCGTGGAGTGGATTGTTTGTTGCTTGTGTATATTCTTTAAAACGTTCACGAAGTGTGCGTTTAGTTTCACCTACATATTGTCTTTTACATCTTTTACATTGGATCATATATGTTAGGTTTGTTGAGTCACAAGTAATGTAATGTTTAATTTGTCTTTTTTCTCCTGTGTTGGTGAAAGTGTATGATGTTTTCTCATGAGTAATGTATGGGCTGGTGAGGCAGCCATGTCTGGAGTTGCAACGGAATGTGCCGGCAGGGGGCTTGGGTGAGTTGTTATTGTTTGCGAGTTTCGCACGAATGAGTAGGTCACGAAGGTTTGGTGAACGGCGAAAAGCGACGACAGGTACATGATTGTACATTTTATATTTCTATGTTTATTGCATAATCATTAACCTGTATATCATTCTATCTAGCATTTATAATTGAAGTTAATTATTACCCAGCTCAATATGTAAATTTTAAATTAAGTTTTTTTTAGTAGCCGTTAAAAGGTTTTTCTCTCAGTATAGCTCTGGCCCTGAGGAAGGCTAATTTTGCTAGCCGAAACATTGGCCTATAAAAAATGAGCCCTTTGCCGTAGTGCCAGCCTTGCATTCACTTCATTTTCAGTAGAATTACTAGAATGGGGCCGCACATTTTCAGGATTTGGGGGCTGAGAAAATTCAGGTAGGCAGGGATTCGAAAATGGGAAGATATTTTACTACATTAAGTTTACCAAATGTATCAAAATCATTTCAGGATGACCTAGTTAAAAGGCTTTATAAGGTAGATGGCTAACGGCTAACAGAAAGTGGCTTAGTTGGGATCGCGAAAATTTCATTTTTGCAAAAGCGACTAATATGGGGTCTATAATTGGCCACAGAATAGACTATAAAGACTGGTAAATGTGGTCCTACTCTCCTAAATTATCCTGTAGATGCCATTCTGAATTCTGTGACTTTGCTTTGTTTAATATCCAACACACTGTTAAAGAATATACTCGAAAGTCAGCGCTTAAATCGTGCAATCTTGATCCTTTACCTGCTTCAGTGATGAAGAACTGTTTAGATATACTGTTGCCGGTAATTTATCACTCTCTTCTGGAACCATGCCTGATGCACGCAAGAGTGCTGAGCTGTTACGAGCCCTTAAGAAACCTGATGCTGATTTTACGAACCACTCTAATTTTCGTCCGATCTCGAATTTGAAAGTGGTGTCCAAAGTCATTGAAAAGGAGGTGGCAGTACATTAAAAGCCTATGTTTCTACCCATCACCTAGAGGAATGGTTCCAGTCAGCTTACAAGCTCGGCTCTATCACTCTACTGAGATTGCTCTTGTCAGAGTGCAGAATGACATTCTTTATGTCATTGACAGTAACTATTCAGTGATTCCTTTATTATTAGATCTTTCTGCGGCTTTCGATACTGTATATCATTCTATCCTGTTAGAAAGATTATCGGACCGATTTGGTGTCAATGGAACGGTTCTCACTTGGTTTGAGTCCTATCTTAAATCTCGTAAGTACTATGTCCAAGTCGAGCGAAGTAAGTGGACTACGCGTACCTTACTATGTGTTTCCTCAAGGGTCGGTCTTGGGCCCCCTAGTTTATGTATTGTACACCACGCCTGTTGCTGACATCGTTAAGTCGCAAAATCTACAGTACAACTTCTACACTGATGACACACCACTATATGTTACCTTTGATACCATTTGTAATGTTGATGCAGGTCTGTCCAGGTCAAGGGTTCAACACTGTGTTGCAGATATCGACAGATGGATGACTAATGATAAGCTAAAGCTTAACGAGGATAAAACAGAGCTGCTGGTTATAAGCTCCAAGTATCGATCACGGCCAATGGTCACTTCCATTCAATTTCATTCTATTTCATCTGTAATGTTAGAATTTTTAATATGCTATAGATATGTAATTAGTTATTTCTAGAGTATTCATTGTAAACAGATTTTGTAAATACATTTCACGTGTAGCATGAATTGTAAATAGATTTTATATAATGATTTGTAAAGCGTTATAAGCAGTTAGTGAAATAAGGCCGTGTAAATAAACTCGTTACTATAATGGGATAGGGGTTCTAAGAGGCCAGCGGCACATACCCAGCAAAACTTAAACCGTAAAAGTAACTCCCCCGGAATTAAAGATATGCTTGTGGGACTAATTAACATTGTAAACAAGGACTCGCTGATAAGCTTTCTGTTAAGGCTAAGGCAACACTTTACTAAATACCCTCGTGGCTAATCGTCAGGTTTTCGGCCAGATAAGTTTTTTATTTTAGTAAAGACTGTCATTGCTCAAACGGTATACCATCTCAATGGGGTCCTGAGGGGCAAATTCCGCGCTGGTGCCGGGCTCACTGAGTCGTTGTATCTGATCCTCTGAAAGCTGTTCCTCAAGTAAACAGAACGTTTTAACTGTCTAACCATTATCTAGGTAAAGAATAAAAAACTTGACTAACTTCTTTGGTTCTTGACGCATTTTTTTTTTGAGCTCCCGCACACAAAGTTTCAAAGTTTTCTGATCCAGGTTTTTTCCCATCGGATGGATGAATGGGAACCGAAAGAAATAATATCGCAAAGAAGAAATAATGGAATGAAAGAATGAAAAATGAAGTGATGATTACAAGAGAAAGGCGCCTCATAAAACCTCTGTTGACATATACCTAATGTAATAAATCCCCAGAACGCCTTCATTCTCAGAACGCCCTTATTCTCGATGTTTCTTTAAAAACAGAAATGTCGTTACTGTTCGTTCTAAACATTTCTCCGTTTCTGTTTGGCTTACGGGCTAATTCTTTAATTTACTTTAATTTGTAAATAAATCACTGAGAATTGGATGCGGTTACCGAGGCCGGGGATCACCTCTTGTCCCGATTCAAGCCAATCGTTTCACGGGGCACTCGGAAATATATCGACAACCTTGAATAAAAGACAAGTATAAGAAAATAAAATGAGAAGGGAAACTATCTGCCTCAGCTGACGGAAAAACAACGTCTCGTATTCAGCGTATTGCATGGTTACGCCGTGCCCCTGGAAAGGCTATGGAAAGCATTTTTTCAATGGGGAAGTGTTGAGACTAAACAATTGCATCTTGAACTACATTTTGTCGCTATGATAACGTGAAAATAAATCGTATTCGATGTACTGATGAAACAAATAAATGTTGATGTGACCTTGGCGGTTTAATAGTCAACCTAAGTGGCTTAGAAAAATTACACGAAAAAGTTTTTTTCGTTCATCAATTTTCGCCTTCTTTTTCAGTCTCCTAGTATGTTGAAAATAAAACTGCAAAGATCACATTCAAATTCATTGAGGTATGTTTTTTGACCACTATTTTGTGTAATTTCTCGCAGTTAATCACACCAAAGTTTCCTGTCGTTGTTAAAGTGGGACATGCAAATGGAGGCTACGGAAAGGTATGAAATTAATGTGGTTTAAATTCAAATTTGATTAAGGGTCTTGGAAATAGTTGAATGTCTAATCTTATTAAAATATTGATTAAATAATTATTCAACAAATCTGAGACATCGCGCTCAAATCTTCAAACCATGCAGCCATAATCACAGGTGATGCGTCGGGATGGAAATTGTGCGTACAGTGACAAGCCCGCGACTGAATACCGACAGCAGCCTCTCCTCGTCCCTCGCCGGTAGGGACGTTTCACGGGAGAGACTCATGAATAGCGGCATGCAACTGTACCGTTCATGGGTTAGATTTTTTTAAAGCAAAACTATTTCAGAAGCAAGCTTATGTTTATTTTCCGTATTCTAAATCAAGAGAGATCTCGTCTCAAAACCACAATTGCATGCTATGGCCTGCGGTGCAGCCGGCCCACGTATCGCATATAGTGTGGATATAGTCCGGAACAAGGTTTAAAGTGTCTGCGCGCAGGCTAGCCCTGCCAATCTTTTTACCATGTTATTTTGCATTATAGGGAAATTCACTAATTTATTAATAATTACGACATCTCTTAGATAATTCCCGAGTCCATAGACAAGACCTCACTTTCGTTCCATAACAATATGTTTGCCGTTTTTGTGGTTATATTCAGTGAATATTTCAAGACAAAACATTTGAGCTTCCTGTTAAGAATTGCCTTCTACTTAGAGGCGGAAAGACCCCAAAGCAAGTTTTAATTTATACTTTTCGAAAATGTGATAATTCAGTGGTACGCCATGGTCATATTTACTAGATTTACGGAATTAAGGTTCCTTCCTGTTTTCAACTTACAAGATAAATATGACCAATTGAATTAACAATCTCACAACTTACCGAAAATGTGATAATTCATTAAGTATGTCTGGAATTCCACTTTTCAGAAGTCGGCCACAAAAATGTTCTTTCCTGTTACCTAGCTTAGAGGCACAGTAATTCAAGTTCCTTTCTAAAAAGCAGATAGAGTATTTTTCGCCCCTTTTAGTTTAAATAGCTTTCAGACCCACTGTAGATAGTAGACAACACATCCACCCTATAACATGAAACGTACAACGCATCGCATAAGCCCTGTTTGAATGTTTGTATAGTATATGACCACGCAACCAGACCCTGACTAGCTGTCCTTGACGAATTTCACGAATCGGAAATAAACCCACTCAATTAAAACACTTTTACGAGTGTCTAAAGAATGTGTCTGAAAATGCATCTCTGCGACGAATAGTCTTACTTTTTTAGGTACTCCTATGTGGGTTTACCGCTAAGGCAAGACAAAGAATAATACTAAGACGTAAAATCGTCATTCCTCTTGCGATTGTTTTTGTTGATGTTGTTGTTGTTGCTGTTGTTGTGTTCATTTTTAGCGCAATTGACTTGTCATTCAGACCAGTACAGCCGGGAATCACGAACGTATTCTACATAGTATGGGTAAAACAAAACTGGTAATCGTTTTGCTAATCACGGTAGCCAATCCGGAAACCCAGAGCTTTACTGTCTGTCATTATTCTTCACGGTTGTCTTTTTAGGTTTGTGTTCACAATCATCGCAGTTTCCAGGATATCGCGAGTATTGTTGCTCTGTCAGATACTTACGCCACGACGGAGCCCTTCATTCCTGGCAAATGTGATGTAAGGATTCAAAAGATTGGCACTCATTATAGGGCCTTCAAGTAAGTTTTTGATCGGTTAGAGTAGGATGTGGTGTTGCTTGGTAAGGGCCTGGGAACGGGCTAGGGACCACATGAGATGTGACCCAAACACTAAAATGAGGCTTTCCCTTCCCCATCCCCTGTGCACAATATTGTGCCACTCACTATTCGACTGAGTTACCTGTGGGAAACAACAAACACCCCAAATTTGAATTGAGGGGTGGAGAGGGGTGTAGATTGTTTTGTTCTTCGAAGTTACTCCATTTGATGACAGTGTCTCAACAATTTTGTCGCCGATTCATGACGAGATTCATAGAGGTTTGAAATCGTAGACCCCTGCTGATGTTCGCCTATTCAATAGGCGAACATCAGCAGGGGAGCTCTGTAGAAGTAATCAACTTTTTACGGCTCATTTGCTTGGAGGTGACAAATTCTCATATCAACTGAATTCCTGTACGTCAACAAGATTTCGGTTCAACAAAGAACTCAATTACAAATTAGCCGCATTGGAAGTCTTTCTGCCGAACCGGAATGCATTTGCCTCTGTAGTGGCTTCTCTTAAAATTTATTGTACTTCGAGAAAAGTGATTTTACGCACTTCTTGCTGGGGAATTTTCTATTGTATATTTTGTTTACTTGTATTTATTAAACACTGAGGGTCAGTTATTTAGCCGGTATATTACAAAATCGCGTTATAATTAAGCCATTTTCAGTTTAACCGACGCTTTTATCAAACCCCATTTATCGTGAATAATTTCAATAAAGCACATAAGGCAGACTGGAAAACTAAAGCACTTATTTTCTTAAACTAACCCACCAAGAAAGAGGGCTGGAGGTCCAATGATTTCTGAAACCTCGGCCTAAGGTAACCCGTAATGGTTTGAAAGTAATGTCACTCTATTTTCTTTTTGCCTCTCTCGCAAGTTAAAGTGAGAGTTCACAGAGACTGTGCGGTTTCCTCGAGTGCGTTTTAGAAGCTGCCTTAACGAAAAGGTTACTACACTACCGGAATTAAAACAACGTGGAAATTATTAATTTAAAGCCGCGGAGTATTTTCCCCAACAATGTAATATTACCTCTAACTTTCTGCGATAACGCTGCAAAATTTTTTAGGTTATTTTTCAACCGAATAGGTTGCCAATTTAATGCGATGATCATTTTCACTTTCATACCTTCATCCGCATTTCATATATTTCAATTCATGCTTACAAGATCTTCCTAATTTTATGTCTGAACGCAAGGCTTTTTAATGGAATCTTCATTCAAGGCCAGAACTAACACTAAGCGCTAAACAGAAACTGCCTTATGAAAAAACTTTTAAAATTGACGCGCTGTTTTAAAGGCCTCACTGGATCTGGATGGGGTTAAATACAAACGTAAGCAAAACATTACTTTTGCAATATTTAAATAATGTCTAAAAAATAATGCTTCCCTCTGAGATACCTGGCGAATAAAATTCTCACAGGGCCACAGCCTAAACAGGCTAAGCTGCTCTGTTGAATCAGGAAGGCCAAACTTTTTTTCTTAATGCTGGACAGAGATTAAAACAACATCTAAAAGCGCGTTGTTAGTTCCCTCTGAGACACCCGGAGAATAAATTCAAAAGGCTAAGCTGCTCTGTTGAATCAGGAAGGCAAAACTGTTTTACTTAATGCTAGACGGGGATTCAAAAAATATCTGAAAAGCGCGTTTTTAGTTCCCTCTGAGACACCCGGAGAATAAAATTCTCACAGAGCCACAGCCTAAAAAGGCTAAGCTGCTCTGTTGCATCAGGAAGGCCAAACTTTTTTTCTTAAATGCTGGACAGAGATTCAAACAATATCTAAAAGCGAGTTTTTAGTTTCCTCTGAGACACCCGGAGAATAAAATTCTCACAGAGCCACAGCCTAAAAAGGCTAAGCTGCTCTGTTGCATCAGGAAGGCCAAACTTTTTTTCTTAAATGCTGGACAGAGATTCAAACAATATCTAAAAGCGAGTTTTTAGTTTCCTCTGAGACACCCGGAGAATAAAATTCTCACAGAGCCACAGCCTAAAAAGGCTAAGCTGCTCTGTTGCATCAGGAAGGCCAAACTTTTTTTCTTAAATGCTGGACAGAGATTCAAACAATATCTAAAAGCGAGTTTTTAGTTCCCTCTGAGACACCCGGAGAATAAAATTCTCACAGAGCCACAGCCTAAAAAGGCTAAGCTGCTCTGTTGCATCAGGAAGGCCAAACTGTTTTACTTAATGCTAGACGGGGATTCAAAAAATATCTGAAAAGCGCGTTTTTAGTTCCCTCTGAGACACCCGGAGAATAAAATTCTCACAGAGTCACAGCCTAAAAAGGCTAAGCTGCTCTGTTGAATCAGGAAGGCCAAACCGTTTTACTTAATGCTAGACGGAGATTCAAACAATATCTGAAAGCGCGTTTTTAGTTCTTTCTGAAACACCCGGAGAATAAAATTCTTACAGAGCCACAGCCTAAAAAAGCTAAGCTGCTTTGTTGAATCAGGAAGGTCTTCGCGGATCTAATTAGTGCAAAATTAAATAAAGCTGTAATCTGTAAATCAATTTTTGGTTTATGAAATTTTACTCACTTTTACCGACAGTTGATAGCCACTGGCTTTGGCAAAATAAATTTTCCTCTTTTCTTTAAAGGGATTCGATAAAATTGAAAATATCCACTACGATCCACACTTAAAAACTGAACTCTGACTGAATTGAACTGTTTGCGATCAGGCTTAAGAAATAGCGATCTCCATCAACATTCTCCATGAACATTACACTTTCACATCATTAGCAGTTATTGAGAATTTATGAAATGATCGATTGATCAGTGTCGACCTTAAAACGTTTTTGCGCTAAAATGATAATAGGTAGCCATTTGAAGGTGATACAAAGGAACCTAAAATAGACTTACCAAGTTTCGGCCGATGTTTAGAAAATTGAAAAGGGCTGAAGAGCATCACCGTTCGGGCTAAATCCAGTCAGCGACCCTTAATAAAAATCATTTAAGTTTACATAATCAACAACGACGTGAATGCCCGAGTTTCTGACTTGACGGTCATGGGCATCTGCCACCGTCAGGGAATCATACGATATCGCTTCTCGAATGAATCCCTCATTTTAATTCCCCCAATTCAGTAATCCACGACCAAGTACCTTTTCCAGATCTTCTCCTCAAGACGAAACGCTTTCTCTGACTTCTCTGGCCGCTTCCTGTTATATTTTCTAGTAGCTGGAAGGAATTTCGTCCTTCTTTGATCGCTTTAAACCCGCTTTCGTCGGCATTTCATCGGCGCAAGTTAAAGGCTCGTGCTAACGTTAAAACGACAACAACATGATCTTTCCTCTTTGAAAAACCAAACCTGGATGGGTTGACTCGAGCGCTAGTACTATCTGTACCATCGACCAAATCATAAATAGCTAAAAATAATCGGCCATGCTACTTCCAAACATCATCTCTACATAAAAAGCATGATTTTTTGACTTGCCATGAATTATATCCGTCGGTAAAACCATTTGGTCACTGATATTGCGTACGAGATTACCTTTTTTCGGCAAGCGAGGGTCCAAAGACTGAAGATGCTTTTCTCGACGAACGCGCCATTTTCATGCCGGCTTTGAAATTTGCGCGAGATCGCATTGTGATACAAATAGTATCTGTCTTTCGTCTCTGCTCGTTTTCCATCAGTGACGCAAAGTACACAAGTCATGACAGATTAGTGGCTATTAATTGAATCCTAATTAGGTTTTTACAAGGACACCGGAAATTGAAACTTCCTCCCTGTGGTGAATTTCAAAGTCGTATGAATCTCGTCATGGTGAACGATTCTTAGTAATCACCCAATGGTTTTTCAAACCCTGTGGCGATACATTTTTTGTAAAAAAACAAAAAAACTTTCACCTCTGTTTTAAGTTGGTTTTATCGACTACATTGAGCTTACCTTGCCACTCGAAATTGTAAAATGCACGTATGATACATTTACTAATCAATGTGTATATTTTCTATTGTATGCGTAGGAGAACTTCAATTTCCGACAACTGGAAAACAAATACTGGGTCAGCGGTATTGGAGGAAATTGAAATTACAGATAGGTAGCGATAAAATCCATTTTTAAAGCTGTTTCTTAGTCCTTTTTTACCTTAGTAGGGCCATTTATACGAGGAAAAATAAGACGCGAACTTTCCGTATAAACGGCACATTTCGTCTAAAGTAAGACGCGGCTTAGGTAAGACGCGTCTTATTAGATAAGACATGCTCGTATAAATGGTACAATTCGCGTCTTATGTAAGACGCGTCTTATTTTTCCTCGTATAAATGGCCCTAATATTGCTTTCCCGAACCTGGAAACTCGTAGATTTCAGTGGACAAGAGAGAATAAATTAGAATAGATTGTCTTCTCTTCAGCAAAGTAGTGATGCTGACTGCAGCTAGAATTGCTTGATATTTCATTGCAGTTTGGTCACTTTTATAACCGCTGCTTTTTAACATTTTTTTTTATCAAATTCCGTTGCAGGTATAAAATGTGGGTTGATGAATGCAGTCAGTTATTTGGAGGTGGTCTTGATATTATGTGTGTAGAGGCCATCGTAGGAAAAGACAACAAAGAATACATCATCGAGGTAAAATGTTCATAACATTCCGTTGGTTTTACCAGAATCCCTAAAGAACTCGTCACAGGAAACGAAAAATGCTTGACAAAGGAACTGCTTTTTTCGATTTCGTACCTATACTTAAGCGCGGATACTGAATTTAGATTTCAATATATGACATGAAGAAGTCATTTGGGGTGTCAAAAATCAGGGACAGCAAAATGGAAATTGTTCTATTTTCTTGGGCTCATGCGCCTTTACGATTGCGTCTTTGTGTCGTCGGAGTAAAACGTGGATAACGCAAACACAGACACAACTGCTTGACATAAGCTTGTTGGCTCTGGTCAGGAAACCCCTCTTTTCCCGTTAATTATAATCACGAAATGCCAAATTGTTATACTTTTGCCCCTGCGTACCTTATGCTTATCACACGTGTAATCATCGTTGCCCTTTTTTTTATTTTGCGTCATGCATGTAAAGCTGCATCCTTCACGCCTTCACCTGGGTGGATGAACAACATGACCTTATCTAAAAATGATCGAGGCTTATTAACGTTCTTCCTTATTTTGCATCTAGGTGAACGACACCGCCATGCGTCTTTTCAGTGACACGCAGGATGAAGATCAGAGGAGAATTGCTGACCTGATAGTGGAAAAAATGGAAAAGCAGTATCCCCCAAAACTTGAGCCTAGCACTGCCACAGGAGCTGCACTCACGGGTAACTGTTATAAATTACTCCAGAGTTTTCATTGTCGATGTCCAGAACAAAAAATAATCTCTGAAATCAGCAAGCCTAAAAAAAGAAACCCGTCTGAAAACACTACATAGAAATAGTTGGGAATTTAAGGTTTCGAGACAGATGAACATGTCTGGAACATGGAAAAGCTAACCGTGAAGAGAGGGTTTCAGAGTGTGGCCAGAGGTATACCACCGATTTTTCCCTGGCAGAGGGTTGAATTATCTTTATCAAACTGTTTTTTACTAAGCCAGTAAGAGACGTGAGATTTAAACTTCTTCTTCGTTAGAAACCTTCTTCAACCTTTCCTACGTATCGTGCTCCCAGCCGGTGTAGCTTTACTCTACTGAATGAAGCTTTGTGGCTCCTTGATTTCAAGTTTTATAAATTAGGCGTTTATTTTGATTTCTTTCCAACCTAGCAGTCTGTTTATGCAAAGAGATAAAAAAAAAACCCGAGTAAGGATTATGGCTTCCTCGTTCCGAGTTTCTTTATCACGCGGAAAACAGAGAACGCAGGGTGATATGGGAAGGATAACGACGTGAATTGTTGCTATGCATCGTTTCCGCGATAAAACGCGCGAAGCGTAAGTAGGGGAAATCTTGGAATGAGGTAGTTTCGCAGTAATCTCCTAATCTCCTCAGTTTATTAAAATTAAAACTCCTGCAGTGTTTTCTTAAAAGCTTGTTAAATTAATCTTATCTGTCTGATTATTAAAGTGTCTATTTCTTCCTTTTTCTGGTGTTTCTTCCACTGTACTGTTCTGTGCGGCAGATAATCAGTCCAGTGAGGGTAGTGGTAAGTGTTGTGAACTTTGTCTTCTTCTTTCAACTCACGCACTTGCACAGAGCTGGCACATCATGGGTGCCCTTTATATTAATGTTGGCGGGATAGCTACATACTGTTGTGTTTTGTCTGGGTTGATTTCAAAGGGGATGAATGGTCATGTATCCGGAAAGGACATATTGATCTGGTTTATCCTCATTCCATATTATATGAGTTACTCCGTATACTCAAAGTCTTTTCATCTCCAAGAAACTCAGAAACTCATATTTCGAACTCTCAATCAAGGTTCATTCCATTGGGCTTCATTAGTTCAACTGGGGCCGTAGTGCGTTGAAACCGGTCGTTCCAAGGGCTGGCATCGGGAAGGTTCGAATTAAAGTAACTTAGACTGAATTCTTTGTCACTGATCGCGTTAGGTTGGTCATACAACTGCGAGGATCGTTTCCCGGCCACCTTTCATCTGTTGTTCTTTATCTGTTTCACCTGTAGTGCACATTAT
Organism: Porites cylindrica; assembly: GCA_964035525.1. Lineage (NCBI taxonomy): Eukaryota > Metazoa > Cnidaria > Anthozoa > Scleractinia > Poritidae > Porites > Porites cylindrica. The sequence goes on along the minus strand of OZ037784.1, from coordinate 32,459,658 downwards.
ATACATTCTGTCTCCAGATTTACCTTAGTGATAATGTTTACTAAGGAACGTAAACGAAATATGTGATGTTGCGTCAGTGTTAGTATACGATGCGACCCTGTTGTAAGGGTATTGTAGTTTCATTCAGTAAAAAGATGGACATTTAGCCAAATGGATCGACAAATTTTCTTTGAGCAGTTAAAGACATAAGAATAAACGATATATATGTGTCAAACGGCACCAGCGTCAGAGTAGCCTATTACACAAAGACTGACAAGATTTCAAATTTGGGAAGGAGGAGGACTTATGTAAGTCCCTGAAGAAAAGGTCGTTTGCAGTTTGTTTGCTGAAATTCGGTGTGCAAACACCTTTGTTTGGCTTTTGTAATAGTTTTCCAATACTAACAGACTAACAGGCGCTTTACTTTAAAAAGTATGGTCACTAACTTTGGATATTTCCATCAATTTGCAGGTGCTTTCAAAGTCCTTGGCGGATCCAGCACACCATCTGCATCAGAGGGAGCCACGAAGACAGAAAAGAAGAAAAATGGCGGACTATTCAGTGGACTTATTGAATAAACGCGAGACATTCCACATCGATAGGAGTGTGTGTTCATGTGAATTAGATCCACTATGACAGTGCTTCAAATTTAATAGGTCTTGTTCTATTTATAATAGCTTGTACCAAGTGAACTACTCTTGAGTAATGAAAGCCGGTATAATTTCAAGGTATATTTATTCAACGCCTTGAACGCTGGACGTTTTAACTTGCGATTCAGATTGAATTTCGATGTTACATAAGTTGTTTTAATTTGTTTTAAAATAGTTATGAAAGGAAATTTTTGTATCACAATCAAGCGGACATTTTTTAGTCGTGTAGCTTGTTTTGTTCATCTTAGCTAAGTGTTCTACACTAATTCACCTTCAGTTTTAAAAGGAACCCGATGTGTATATGGTACGAGAGAAACAGAGTGGTGAAGTCAATCTTTTCCAAGTTAAAAAACAAAACCATACAACCTCTGCCAAGCGCGGGTAACATGTAAACAGCACTAAGCGCGGGAAAAAATAAAGCCCCGACCGCACAAACTCGGGTAACATGCAGTCGCTACAAGTGTAATAGAACATTCAGTTGGCACTCAGCGGGAAAACGAAGGGTACCCAGGGGCGCAGCCAGGAGTTTTCAAAGGGGGGTCACCATCCGGGGATCGCCCACTATATATGGTTTATACCGCTGCTCTCCCTCGTGTATCAGCGGGCTCAGTCGTATTATCGCGGCATGAAGGCTCATATTAACTTAAGAGAAGAGCCGTTGACGAAAATACAATGTCTTTTACGGCCAAGATATTGTCATGGCGTTTTCGCTACCTGAATATTTTAGGTTGTTTGCTCAAAAGAAGGCCTACCAGGGGGGGGGGGGTCACGGGCACCCCAGCCCCCCCTCCCTAGCTACGCCCCTGGACTACCAAACGTGGAGTGGAGGACGGCGTGTAAGAGTCGGACTGACTGTTAAATTTGCTTTTGTATGGCTGACGAAAAAAATGAGGAGTTGTGCGCGTTTGATAGGCTTATACTGGAAACTTTTCAATTGATTGGTGCCAGACTAAGGCATTCTAGGCTTCTGTTGCCAGGTGCAAAATATGAAGAATAACCCACAAGTAAACATATCAAATAGTAGGGGAATGTCGTGAGTGTTTTCATCTCAGATGCGCCTTATGGCCTGCCCAAATGGTTCTTTGCATAGTCTTTTTCCTTTTTAAACAAATCTTTTCACTGAATAAGTAGTTTTCCGTCCCAATCTGTATTACTTGATGTTGCGCAAATTAACATAAATACATGATAAAATGTGCATTGCAATAATCCTTAACTACAAAAGCTGACAAAAAAATATATGAATACAGTATATCTAATATATCTAATAATTGCATGAAATAAATAAAAAGTGAAAAGTGAACCCCTTGTTTACTTTTTTACACCAAGTCGGCTGAAGAAAAGTACAATGAAAAAAAATGCGCCGTCGAGTCACATTTTTCAGTTGTCCAAAATCTGTTTCCCTTAACTTGGGTAAGTTCCCGTGTGGCAAAATTATTTTACGCTGAATAAAATTGAAATACCAGGATTTTTCCAGTGACGAAAATTTGTTATCCAGTGAAGATACAATTTGTATCCTTCACATGGGAAGATATCTCGGTTATCATGGCTCCTTCAGTCTCATCCAACAGGGAAAGAGCCGTCACAGCATCTCGCCATCGGTGTCTATATAATAAACAGAATATTACATGCCGGCGCGTGGATACGAATTTTATCCTCGAGTGTTCAACTCGATATCCCACGAGTGAGCGCAGCGAACGCCAGTGAGATATCTAGTTGAACACTCAAAGATAAAATTTGTAGCCCCGCGCGGGCATGTAATATCCTCTATATCATTTCAGTTTCTCCCAAAACTTTATGCGGGTCTATTGTATTAAAAAGTCAGCCTTAACGGGAGCGTGCATTAAATATTCTTCCAGTTAGCATGACATAAAAGTGGACCCTGCAAAGATTTTAGAACGGTAGGGAAACCCAATTTCTTTTAGTATGCGGAACTTCAATCTATGAGTTTTCCTTTGCTCTACTGTTCAACAATATCAGCAATTGGATAGGTCCCATGTATTTACACTTTTAGTTATATTTCACTATATATGTAGGTATTTACATAAGGAAAAAACTTCAAAATCTCGAACATATGTCCGACACAGTTATAAGTAGAAAGATAGTTCTAACCTCGAAAAAACACTGACAAGCAGGCAGAAACACTGTACCCAATTTTTAAGTAAGTTTCTCGAATTTATTACGACAGACTGTGCATAAGTATAGAGTTGACATGTTTTTTAGCAGTCGCCTAAGAATGCTTTCGTGCTTGAGTTGTATGAACGGATTTACAAACAACTGTAACAGCACGAGCCTTCGAGAATCACGATTATTGACGGATTATAGAAATAAAAATAAATAAATAAAATAAAGATTAGGTTCCCCTTGTTTGGCACGCAAGTAACGGAATATTTTATGCCTTTGTCCGCATTTTGCCAGATACGTCGAACCTTAAGTACGCATGTTTTTGGCCGAACCATTTCGATATAGAGTCGATTATCACTTAGGAAGACTATTTTTTTGCATTAAGCAGCCTATCATAGTTTTAAATAACAAAGGTATATCCAAGAAGACAGGTGTGTAAAAACGAGCTCAAGGCAACAAAATGATTAAACAGTATTGGTGCCTTGGCAGAATCATGCTAAGTGAATCATGGCGTTATAATTGTTATGGACTGCATACTGCAAACACCGTTCAAGAGACGAATTTAACCAAACGTCCATCCTTTAATATTAATGTTTCTGATAAGAGACTAAAGGTAAGACTTTTTCAAAAGAAATATTTTATTTGATCGAGCAAAGAACGCGGAACAAAGGTTATAGTAGTTTTTGTCTTAGACTACTCTAAAGCAGAAAAGAGCTATAAAACTGATGTTTATAGAATGAGCTTTGAAATTTTTCATGATGTTGTGATGATGTTGGTAATATGATGATATTTAATGTAACAAAACATCACAATAGTACGTCGAACCTTAAGTACGCATGTTTTTGGCCGAACCATTTCGATATAGAGTCGATTATCACTTAGGAAGACTATTTTTTTGCATTAAGCAGCCTATCATAGTTTTAAATAACAAAGGTATATCCAAGAAGACAGGTGTGTAAAAACAAGCTCAAGGCAACAAAATGATTAAACAGTATTGGTGCCTTGGCAGAATCATGCTAAGTGAATCATGGCGTTATAACTGTTATGGACTGCATACTGCAAACACCGTTCAAGAGACGAATTTAACCAAACGTCCATCCTTTAATATTAATGTTTCTGATAAGAGACTAAAGGTAAGACTTTTTCAAAAGAAATATTTTATTTGATCGAGCAAAGAACGCGGAACAAAGGTTATAGTAGTTTTTGTCTTAGACTACTCTAAAGCAGAAAAGAGCTATAAAACTGATGTTTATAGAATGAGCTTTGAAATTTTTCATGATGTTGTGATGATGTTGGTAATATGATGATATTTAATGTAACAAAACATCACAATAGTAGATGGTAACTTTATAAAAAATTATAAAATGAAATTCACAGCCTGCCTCGTAGTATAACAAGTAAACCCAGATTTGTGTCAAACATAATTGAATGTTGATGAAAACAATAAAGTTTGAAATGAAGCTCCCGACAGTAAAAAATATCAGCATTTTACAGTACAGTCACTTTTATGATAAGCTCCTCTTAATCTGTTTTCTTTTACTATGTGACGTGGTATAATTGCGAAGGACGCATTTTAGGATGGGATCGCTAACAAATCTATAGTGAGATTAAATGAAAATCATAACCGGCCACAGTCAGTGTTTTATGTTATTACGACAATGTTTTAGATACACTAGGTAAGGACAGCAAATTAAGGGAAAATTACCCTTGATCTAATACGGTAAGTTTCGATATTCATGTTTGCGATAATTCTAATACGTGAGACCGGATCAGAGGCGTGAATGATGGTAACTTTTGACACCATGGCAACAAATAAGAGATCATAAAAAAAAAAACTGATACAAAAAACTGTTTGTTTGAAGTATTTTTTCCCAATGTGTATTTTGAACCTAGCCAATTTGGAACGGATGTCATGTTACTGCAAACTAAAACCACTCATAATGGAATATAAATCCGATTCGATAAGCTAATGAACAGTGCCTTTCGAAAATCTTCTCTTCCCTTCTGATCTTGAACAAAAAATCTAAGTAACAGATCCACAACATCTCAAAGTCTGTCATTACAATACATCAGCCCAAAACAATGTTTTATTATGCAAACGTTTTTTTGTTGCGATACAACCACGAAATGCAAATTTGGAAATGATAAACTCATTTCAAATTCGTTGACATGAGAAAGGAAGTTTACCTTTGAAGGCCAAAAACATAATTCCAGCGTTGCTGAAGTGGTTTAGTTCATAAGTTAAGTGCCATAAAGTTTTAATCGAGCAGAAAATTTAATTGGAAGTGATTAGTCAGGGAGCAAGAAGGAAGAAACATTTTCCAGCTAGTATCGTTCATCTTTGGGAGCAGGTACTAAATATGACAAACATTTGAGACATTTCTGCTGAATAAACGTTTCAAACATACTGTTCAGTTAACAGTAGGTTAGTAAGATTGTGTTATAGAATTTTCAAGCTCTGTTTATCTTTTTTTTTTACCCAAATTAAATTTGTAAGCTAAATAGAGCGTAGGAGAAAGCTGAATAGGATAAGGGAAATTTTGATATTTTAAGTGTAAGACCTAACAAAGCTTTCAAGGTAACCTGAGAAAGCAGCCTAACTTAAGAGGCGCCACTACTGATTCATTCAGTCTACCTCGGTGAATTACACCAGAAGTATAATAGCCGCCGCCCCGAAACTTCAGCTGCCTTCTCAGGCTACGTTCAACGATGTTTGCAACTTTTATATATTCCTTTTTCCCAGATGTCTCGACAGGAGGTAAATGACCTCTCAGTCAAATCCTACTGTGAGTATACGTAATTAGAAATTTTTATTTTCCCGCCAGCGTCAAATGAATTTTAGTTAATCAGCGGCCCTCATGTTGTTTTTAACATGCAAAATGCCGTGTGTAACTAAAACAGTTGGTTGAGTAGGCTTGGAGGTTAGATTTTCCATTAAAAAAAGTGTCAGAGTCCAGAGATTTGCTGCTAAGTACAACATTTCTTTATTTTTCAGAGAGAAAGTTTACATAGCTGCCATTCATTCATTTTTACGGATGTTTATCCCGTTCTGGTGTAGGATTTTGTTGAATTAATTAATTTGTTGAAAGCATGCCGGATCAAACATTCTTGCCTTCTTTAACGGATAACAAAGGACCAGATGATAAACAAAGCGCAAAAATGGGCGCTAAAAAGAAGAGTTTGCGACAAAGAAAGGTGAACGGCGATCGAATGTTTGTTAGCTTTCCTGAAGTCGCGAAGACCATCCGAGTGGCAAAAAAAACCGTGAAATCCTTCGCTGTGAATTCTTCTTCGTCGAAAACATCGTCCTTAAAAACCGAAGACATGTCGAAGAGGAAGAAAACTGGCGAAAATCTTTCGGATCTGAATAAAGACCAACTCAGGAAACAGTTGCGACTGCCTTCACTTGTGTTGACGCCAACTTCGGAAAGAAGAATGTCCGAAGAGCGATGGAGCAACGCATTGGGTTTAAGAGATCGCTACGAAATACCACGCGGTGTTTTAAACAAACTAAAAGACGAAATCTTCAAAATTGACCAACAATTAAGAGAAGAGGCAAAAATACGTCAAATTAGAGAACAACGAATGGCTTTTGACGTTAAAAAGCCGAAACTTTTATCATCTGAACTGAATGATTTCGAACGGACTTCTCGTCCAGGATTTTCGTATTTTCCATGTATCGGCAAGTCTGTAGTGGACCTTCCAGCGTCCGATGAACTTTTTTGGATAGAAGACAGAGAACAAGAGAGATTGTTAAGGGAGGAAAAGATGATCCAAAGAAAAATGAGAGAATTTAAAAATCGTCATTCGCATTTTAAGCCCAGGGTCTAACTCTAATATGCAAGGTTATACAGGTGTTATGTGAATCATCATTTCTAAAATATTGCATCGCGTAATCTCCATTGTCACAGCAGTAACTAATATAGTCGGTAAAAAAGCTACAGGAAGTTCTCATAAAAAGGAACAGAAAGGAACATTACGAAACATGATATCAATGTAATTGTCATCGATGGAGCTTCTCTTGGAGTTTTAAACAGCAACTTTTTTTTTTCATTGAAAAGGCTCCATTGGAACAGTCAGGTTAAAAGATTATTTCAGCATTTTACATAGTCAAATAGATGACAAGTAACTGTCAAGTTGGTTAGGAGATTGTTACATATGACAAGCTTTTGGTGTGAGAATTAAATGAAAGTCATCGTCAGGTCAGGGGGTTTACGAATAAAGGATATCACCTGTAATTCCAACTCCGTAATGACAACCCCGCTAACCAATGAGATTATGCATACACGTTGCTTGGCAATATCGTGTTCAATTTGACAATCGTTCAATTTGGGGAGGGAACGGTAGTGGGGGGCGGGGGGGGGGGGGGGGGTTGAAGAGAGGGAACGGAAACCAGGGCCAGTGAATAATTTAACAAAGGAAACTGGCTCTCCGTAATATGAAGGTCTGAATGGGGTTTTTGTTTTTCATGTCATTTGCCAGATTTTAGTGTTGAACTCGCTGAGAACTTGAATTTTAGTGGAAAGAAATTAATGCGTCAAAATAAGTATTACAGACACAAGTTAAAATGCTTGTTTTAAGTAAGTTTTATGCAAGTAACTCAATCTGAAACCCCCAATATGAAAGACAAATGAAGTTCAAAAGAGAAAAAAAATGATTAGCATCAAGAAAAAAATGGCGAATCGGAGCCAGTGCGGCAGAAGAGTTTATGCTTCTTCACAAAATTTCTCTCGGCAGCTTTTAGCGAAAGAAATATCTTTAAGTATTCCTCCTTCGTCCTTAGACTTCCTGGATGAATTGGTTCGTCGCGCTTCTTGGGTTTTCTCTCTTCCATCTCCTTCTTGAGCTTTTCTCTCTTGTTCAAGGGCTTTGGAGAAGGAAATCGCGGAAAATAAGAATATTTTGCTCGCGAGATTTTTTGAGTGCACCTTGTGTACCTCATCTCTCGTTGGTATTGGTAGTTTTTCAACAACAGAGGGCAAGTTTCCACCGTGTGACCGACACCATTGCGGTTTATACCTGCAAGGCCTTTATCAAGCTCAAAATTATTACTGTAAATTTTCACATTCTCCTCAATGCGTTTTTCTTCCAAAGACTCACAGCCATACGGTTTCTGGATGTCTGGTAGCCTTAGAATGAAGGCTTTTTCGTTGTCCGCGTCTAATGTCTTGTCGTTTTCAAATCTCACCATCTTTTCTCTTCGTTGAGGACCAACAGAACCAATTTCTGGAAGACTTTCTTCATAACTCTGGGCTTCAAATTGATTTGATGTTACAAAATCACCTTCTAGTAAACCATTCTTATGTGTTCCACACGTAGACTTTTGTTTGGTTAATGCTGGAAGCTGGAGCGCAACGGTGCTTTCCTCAAACTCTTGTACATCATCGGCACTAACGTTACTTTCTCCATACATGATTTTCAGAGTAATTCAGCAACTTCTAACTATCTTTTCCAAAGACTTGGTTGACTTTACCGCGGGTAGAGCGTGGCAAACAATTTCATTAGTGATACCAGTTTGACGTCAATTCTTAAATGCCTCACACTTCAGTTTTATTCGACATTTCAGATACTTAGTTGAATGACCAATTATGTGCATTCATCTGAAAAAAGTACACGAAAGTGTTAATGTATTTGCGCGTTTATATAATTTGTCGGTGCTGACGATCGACTCCATAACGACTGTAAACTAAACAACAAAACCATCGGCAAAACTATTGTAGCCACACAAACTCATTTCAAGTGCCGCGAGAAGTTAAAGGCCGGTTCTTGCATCACGGAATGACGTCTTTGAAAATTATACTTGGGTTGCTTACGAGTTGTTACAAATTCAACTTCAAATTAGAGAGACTTAAAAGAGCTCCCCGCGATCTATCGAGACGTTTTGTCACGTGATTTACAGTATAAATCACTTGACAAAACGTCCAGATCCATCACTTGATAAAGATTCCGCGATAGAATCAGAAGTTTGTGTGTAAAAAGGTTTTTTCTATCCTTTAAATTGAATCGTCGTTTATTATAAACCTCAAATTAGTTTTACAAGCTCTGAAACGGTTTTGTGTGACCCGGTAAAAGCGTTTCAGAAACTTGGCATCCTGGACAGTAACTGGACACCTTTCATGTAAACAAAACGCACCTGCCGCCATTAAAACTTTCTAATTATCACCTGTAATCAGACTGCATTGTTAGACTTAAAAGACCAATTTATAACTATTATAGGAGAGAAATTGTTGATGAGAACCATCATAAATATGGTATGTATTTGAAACTCTTATAATTTTAATTTATAAATCTTCGTTCTGAAACCGTTTTTCGTTCAAAAAGTGCTTGTCTGATACAATGGGTGGTGATACAATGGCTTTTTGGGTTTAAAAGGGAATGCTTAGGTAAGCTTCCATTCAAGTTAATTTGCTGTCGGTAGAATTGTGTCACCTTAGTGACAAGTTTTTCTCAATTTTCAGTTTCTCCCAGATGATGGCCATTGACCGGTAATTCGAAAGAACTCCCTGACACGAACAGAAAATCTCTAGTTTTGTATCAAAATAATCCGAAAAATTGACCGTCGTCCAGTTTTCGAACCTTTCTGGTTCCAAATGGGAATAATAAAGGCAAAAAATATCTATTCTTGACAGCGCATTCGCGTACCAGGCCAACTGGTCAAATTCTCTCTTTCAACTACCAATAAACACGTGCACGTGCAGGTGGAAGCACAAGTCAAACGACTTTTCCCAAAATTTAATAGTTCTGATTTACCTGAATTTTTACAGGGCTCCAATCGATAGGCTGATTTGGTGCTGTTTTTACTATTTAGGGTTCTGTTACTATGGCATTGTCCAAAATGGCCGCGGTGGAGTGGGTACGGAAGGTATGCATTTTGTGCCAGGTTTGTCAAAAAGGCTGGGGTTTTTTTTTGCGCGCTTTCTAGTAATTTTCACAACACACGTTAAACAAAAATAATTTAAAAAAAACGGTATGTCTTTCTGCCTATTTGGTATATGCTGATCTTTGTATATCTGTCAACACTAGCCGGGGAACTTAGCGACAAAGGCTGTGAAGGCAGTTGAATCTTCACTTATGAATTGTATTAAATCGCGTTCATTGTGGCGATGATTTCAACAAACTTACAATTTGGCAAATCTTAGACTGAAAAACAGTCGGGTTTTTTTTTCTCAAAATCGGTTTAGTGTAGCGTAACCGTAGCCTCGCTCCAGACCTTTTGTTTGAATGTTCTCCCGTACATGAATACGCAAAAATACGGTCGGACTTTTAGGCAGTCTTGTCAAATTTAGGCCAGTCTATCAAATTGACTTCTTAAAGACCGTATCGACCTTGATTCAGAAAAAGAAAGAAAGAATAAATTGTTGTCTGTTTATGTCCTCCCTGAAAAGTCACAGGGGCAATGTCGCGGTCATGCAGTGAGAGCATCGAAATGTACAAAAATTACTATACAAGTGTTTTCCTGATTAAACCTTTTGCGGTTTTGATCCCTCTCTCCTCAAATACATAAAAAAGACGCAGTTGAAGAGAAAGAAGACCGTGGAATCAGGTGTCCAACTAATACAGCTTCTCAAATCGCCATTTCCTGAAGCGAACTCTCTATTTGCACAATTCACACTCTCGTGAGGTAATTCACAGGTCAAGTCGAATTTGTTCAGTCCTCTCTTAGTGTGCGACGTAAATGGGTAGCCTGTGCACAGCCCAACCTCGTCTGCGGTAGTCTCCCTTGCAGCCGTTTTATGGATGGCATCCAAAAAACGGCTGCTTACGTCTCCAGGGTCCGCTTGCATAAAACGCCCGTAACATCTTACGGGTATACGCACGTGTACTTGTAACTTAAGTGAGTTGCATTAATTCACTAAAGTGGCCCACTTAGGGAATTCACTTAAGTGGTTGCACTTACGATTTTCGTAAGTGTTTACTTAAGTGTCGTTTATTCAACAGAAATTGCGGGTGTTGAATAAAACTTTTTTTAAGGGATCGAAAAATAGCACGTAAATTTTTTCGTTACTGTTCGGTGTACTAAAGTTAACGAGATATTTTACTGAGAAGTGAAAAAAAAGTTCTTTACGTAATTCGTTCTAATGCGCTTTGCTAACCTCTGATGTACACTTGAAAGTCGACTTCGAGAAAAAAGAAGAACAACTATCATTTTCAGTCAGTAGTATATTGAAGTAAAATAACAATTGGATGCAAATTTTGTTTCAATGAGAGGCTTAAAGTGCTCGAAACGAATAGACACTTCCTTTACACTCCCCGATGCTTAGCTTAAAACAATAGAGTGAATCATTCATTAATAATGTACAATATCAAAGTTACTTGTGTCCTTAAGTGAGGCCCCGTAAGTTACCACGTAAAACAGAAACTTACGAGAGTGCTAAGTGCGTTCCACGCAACACCCGTAAGTGTACCCATAACGGATTCGTAAGTGACCTATACCTACTGAAGTGAGCACTTAAGTGTAGGTTTTATGCAACCGGGAGCGTCCAGGGCTTTTCTTTCTTTCTATTTTCTTAGCTTAGGGGAAAGCCCTGGAGACGAGGTTCTGTGCAGCCCCTCCCTCCCCCCTCCCCTCAATTAAAGTAAACTGTATACAGGCTATAAGTTGAAGAATAGAGAGGAAGGTATTGGACAGAAAAAATGAAATGAAGCAGTGGTAGAAAGAAATAAAATGAAGTGAACATTCATTACTAGTCTATTACTGCTATATTACCATTCTGCACTTCTTAATGGACTTACTTGGGGGGAAATAAGAGCAGTACACTGCCCACCAGACTGCCCACGTTAATCGTGAAAAGAAAAATGGATTTATATGATATTTAATTCTACGCCTTTATGATATTTCAGCTGAATGAAATATTCTAGTGATAAAATGTGAAGTTCTTAATAATTATACAACAATTCAGAGGAAAAAAATACGTATGTACGATAGTTTTATTTCAGATTCCTCACTTGCGTTCACTTCATAGGTGATTGCCTGTGGTACCGGACACAATAAGATATAATTTTCTTTCCGTCAACTTGACTGCTCAAATTAGTACTGACTGAACCTGTTGCTAGTACAGACATGACAACAACGAAAAGTCAATGAATGACGCTTTTACATTAGATGGCAGTCGTTAAACGACATGCTTAGATTGAAAAATAAACATGCAGTTTTTGACAGTTGAGTTTGATTTTTGAATGTTTGTCCTGCAGCTAAAAACATATATGCCCGGGATAGGCGCAGATCTAAAATTTTGATGTGGGAGTTGGCGTTTCTATGTCGACAAGATTGATTCTTTGGGCAAATCAGGAGTTCCTGGCACATGGGTACCCCGGGAAAGTCCCTGGATTGTCCCCCTCGGACTAGGAACGGACTTCGTGGTCCATGATACATTGCTCATTTAAATATTACGATTTTTTTACAAAGGGCGATGGGAATATTATACGCACACCTATGCACGTTTTTAAAGCCAAGAATTATTTCATGTTCAGTGAATAAGCATTGATATATACATGTATGTACCTACTCGCTTAGCAGCAGGTATCAAATGGGGATCTCTTATTAACATTTGAATGGCAGGTACCTGTTAAAAAGTTAAACCGCAAAAAAAATGGAAGAAAGAAAGCCGAAGTTGTATTTTATTAAATAATAAATAACTTAATACCTTAAAGCAAATAGAATTTTTTGAAAGCACCCCGTCTTGTTATACTGGGAGGTTTTGAGGAAATTTTCTTTGCTATATAATAAGGCGTATCATGTAATCACGGGGCACAAAACAGTCTTACCACACAAGATGTAAGATGAAACATGGCCTCTACTGAGAATCTTCTTCAATATTCTGACATAACTACAAATACGTTAGAATCTGGCTATCATTCAGACAGCCACGAACTAGACAACGGCTCTTGGCAGAAACGGGCCAACAAGAAAAAGAATTATCAGCGACGTTTAGGTTTGGAAAACGAAGGTTTCGAGCCTGACAGGGAGCATGTTGATACAGGCGCAAAACACCGGGTGCAAGTTCATCGAGCTCTGAGCGAAAAAGCAAGTACAGTGCCAGAGGCTAAAACAAATACAGTGCAAAGAAAAGATAAACGTAGGCATAGTTATGCAGAAGGGACAACTGTCGATAGAGCGAATATAACCGATGGTGTAATACAACGTGTAAGAACTCCAAGACGCCGTACAAGTAGCACGGAGATTGATTTAAGGCGAAGAGCTTGTTTAAACAGCATGCGCCTTCGCCGAGTTTCAAGTTCGAGTCAGCAGCCTCTTTCAGAAATCGACAATAGTGCTGACGATGATGTCTTTTATATCGATGATTTCAGGAAAGAGACTCGCGGAAATACATCGAGAGAAGCATTTAGCTACGATGGCGATGGGAGAGACAAAACCAGAGAGGAACGTAAGGAAATTGCTATGGATAGAGTTTGCAGTGCTTTGGAATTAGAAAACGTGACATTGGACAAGTATTCGAGGCGTTTATCCTCCGCTTTGGAAGAAAGAGCTGCGCTGAAGGAAGAACTTAATGTCTTGCGAAGAGCTGTCACAGTTCCTAGTTTGACTGCCAATGAAAAATTGACAAAGGGACCAAAAATCCACTTTCAAAACGAAAAACTGAATTCTCTAAGGAGACAAAACATTGAGGAAGGTGATAAAAACTATTTGTTTGTACACCTGAGGAGATCGCAAATGGAAGAACGTAGGAAATTGCCCGACGTTCCGCGAGCTTCTCGCGTTGTTAACAATGAAATTTTTGACGAATCACCAGATGAAATTGCATGGAAAGAAAGAAAATTGCATCAACGCAGAGATACTGAAGACTCGCTGTCTTTAAGTAGTGATGAGTATGAATTGTTTGACGAAACCGCCAAAGTGATATCCGAAGGATTGCCTGAGCGAATGGGTAGTGAAACCGATCCGCTGGCTTTCAGCAGTGGCGAATATGAAATGATAAGCGACACGCCCAATGTTACCGGTCAGACGACCGCGGTCGAAAGGTTGACTCAGCAAAAAGTTACCGAAGAACCGCTACCTTTTAGCAGCAGCGAATATGAAGGATTGCCTCCTCGAAAAGTAATTCCTCAGCATTTGGAAGAAACGGGCGGAATTGATAGATCTCACAGAGAAACATCGTTGAAAACGAAAAAGAAAGGTGAAAGTTCGTTTGGCCGCAGTTTCAGTAGAGAATCCCCTATTTATTTAACAGGAATAGGTGGAAATGATAATTATTTTCTCAGTGAAGTTGAAAAGAAGAGAAGGGAAAAGAACATCGCTGATTTGGCTGCTGATTTATGGCAAAAACTTGTACAGGGAGAAAAATTTCACGGTGACGAAAGTACAACCCATGAAATATCATTACCAGATGAAATAGTTAAAAATAAAGCAACTGAAGAAGGAGAAAATTCGAGTAAGAGTAAGGAGGATCCATTGTATACAAAACCAAGAATAAGGAAAAAGACAGAGAAAGATCACATGGGAGACTTAGTCCGCGACTCAAGCCACTCAATAGCGCACCGGAATCAGGAATCACAGACAATGGCCACAAGTGAAGGGACAGCGCATGCGCGATCAGAATCTGCATCAGATTTTGTAGGTACGAGTACATTCAAGAGAAATCAGAGGCGCCCAATTCGTTACAGACGCAGCTCTAGCACAACAGAATCATTGAGTGCAAGCAAAAAGGGAAGCTTTTCACGACCAAGATTGAGTTATGCCGAGCTGGAGGGGACGCCCCAAGTTCAACAAGAAGAAACTGGCACGCCTACTACAATGAACCCGCATGAGAAATCAGGAAGGCTGCCACCAGCACAAGTGAGAAACTTAAAATTTCAAGGTTCTACTGAGGCTGTGACTAAAAAACATGGTAAATGGTTTCATTACATGTTGCCACCTGGAAAGCAGGGATTTAAAAAAGAACGTTCTAGCCCTTTACCTGATCATTCCGCAGACTCCTTGCCATATTCACCATCAACTTCATTATCTTTGACAGAAAAGCTGCGTTATTATCAAGATGTACAAGAAAAGAGAACTCGAGAAGAGGATTCGTTTGGTTTGGCTGACGCATATATGGCTTCCCAAGACCCCGAAGGACAGAAAGAATTGCGCAGTCAAGCCGCAGGTAGAGCAGCCATTTTAAGACGAGAAGCTTCGCACCTGCTTTGGGAAGCGATGAATTTGGAGCGAATTTGTGATCCTAATGCGAGAGTGAGGCACATTTTCACGCCATACTGATAAAAATGGTCTCTCTGTCAAGTTGCTTGCAATTAACCCATGAAAGCTTCAGTCTCTGATACAAATTTTTGCCATTTCGAAAAACTGTAATAATCAGGATGATGTTGTACATCGAATATTTAAGAAACACGTTACGGTAACCAAATGGAATCTTACCACGTTGTTGTAATCACAAAAGATTGCTTAATCTTTCCCAGCAAATAAGACTTTTCTTTGAAACAGGGCTTCTTAGCCGTTTTTAGATTCGCAGAAAGTTTCGACGGACTGTCGTTTCGACGTAAAAAAATGGAAACCTTGGTGCAAATTATAAATGTAGGTGAAATGATGTAAATATACTATAAAAAGAGTGTTTTAAGTTGAAAAACTTGGAGTCTGTCTTGTTCTTCAGCCAAACGCACAACTGGCCTAAAAATGGATTTTCTGATCATCATGTCTTTATTGAGGGGATCGAAGGGGTATAATTTTTTGAAATACAAATTACGATGGGTTAGCAGTTGCTGTTACAGACTTTTCATTCCCTCGTTCTCTCCTTAGTCATTTTCTATTTTTTTCAATCTCCCTTAAGGAACCTGTTGTTCAAGCTAACAAATCAGAAAATCGTCAGTGATTAAGGGTTAGTTAAAAAATATCGATGAAAGTACAAGTCTGCGAATATCCTATGCTGTGTTCTCTTGCCTGCCAATATGTCGGAAGCGTTATGTAATCTCTCTTCATTGACGCTTTGATGTATACAACTTATACACGTATCGGCGGTAAGCTGGTGGTAAACGAAGTAATCTTCTTTGTCAGTGGCAATTTTTACTCTAGAGATTCTATATTAAAATTTTGTGAATCCTAAAACAGTCAGGACTCTTTTAGCGAACACCTCGGTAAATTTCCACTATCGCGTAAATTTTCATGTGGACCAAACACCAAGTCAGTCTTTCTTAGGGAGATGTCTGAGTTAAACATTTTTCGCGGTTTTTTTTTTTCGATCCGTTGTCCCCACGATCTTGGAGCCTGGAACAGGTTAAATTGACGAATGAAAAACTTGTAATTTTAAATTGTAAAATTGTACATTTGTTTACCCACGGAGCACTTAGGAGTTCATAAGAACTCGTTGAAACGTGTCCGTGCGTTCCAGAACGAATAGGCCATTTGCACTAAGGGGTCACGTGACATCGTTTTAATGAAAATAAAAGTTATATGATTTTGCCTTCGAAAAACGATTATTAGGTCATATCTTAAACAAAATAATAGTTATTTGGCTTTTCAAGCCCGCACCATTTTCCTGAAATGAGTAAGTTCGTAGCTCGTCACGTGACCAAAATGTGATTTTTAAAATTATGAATTACCTCTTTCTGAACACAAATTTTGCACTTAAACTTCAAGGAAAATGTTGAAAAGATGATATGGTAACGTTTAAAGGACATCTGAGCGTAACTATCAAACGTTAAACAAGATTTAAGCAAAAAGTAGTTTTGGCCGCCATGTTGGAGGGCAAGAGTATGCCCTCCAACATGGCGGCCAATACAAATCATACTACTTTGTTGAAAAATCAAAGTGCTATAAAATATCTCCCTTAAATGCGTTTCCTCTCAAATTTCGGGTGTAAGATAATTTTTATGTGCCCTATCAATTTTTAGCATCAGCAAGATTCCAACTCATTGTTTAAATGAAGCATTGGTCACGTGACCTCTTCGTGCAAGTGGCCTATTGGAATTTGAAAGTGTTGGTTTTTAAGGAGAAGGGAAAACCTGAGTACCAGGAGAAAAACCTCTCGGAGCAAGGAAGAGAACCAACAACAAACTCAATCCACATATGGCGTCGACGCCAGGATTCGAAACCGGGCCACATTGGTGGCAGGCGAGTGCTCTCACCACAGCGCCATCCCTTGCGCCCCTAATCCCCTAAGGGATCAACTCTAGTAATTGACCAGGTTAGGGGCTCCGTGTCTGTTTTTTAAGTCATAATTAAAAGGGAGAAGAAGGGCCAAAAGTGTGATGACCTCAACATAGTCTGGCGAACGGACGGTCGTCACAGAAGGGCAACCAAACAATTGAAAAAAAGGGAGCTAGCTCAACGCAACACAACGTAAGGACTATGAATAATGGAATAACCACTGAAAAAGGCCTTCTTCTTGTAAAACCTTTGTCAATCTTTTGACATCTTTGGACCTCTGTAAGTCTGTTGGCCTAAGCTGGACGAAAAAATAAATAAATAAATATAAAATATAAACAAAAAATAAAAATTGAAGCGTCATTGGATAATACAGTTGGCCAGCGGGATCTCTTATTACAAATCAGATCACGTGCCTGGAGCGAGTTTTTCCAAGATGGCGGCTTCGTCCTCCTTCTTTTTGTGGGTCAGTTTTATTTCTCTTTTAGTGTGTTGCTGTTCCGATAAAGCCTTTCCAGTTCCTGTTTTTATATGGTCTAAAGATAGGTAAGTATTATTATCGCTCTTTCGTTGAAATAAATCATCATTTTACGGTAAATTCGTTCGATGGAATTTGTTGCGGGTTTTGACATTCTCTGCTGTAAGTTTATAAATCTTGACAAGACAGCTGTTTTTCACGCAAGACAGGTGATTCTGAAACATTTTCTGAAAAAAGTAGTTATAAAATACTGCTGTTCAATATCGTATTGTTTAATCAGCTATCAAAGTTACCACTTATTTGGTAAGTCTTTACTTTTGATAGTGGACGTCTAGAGCTAAATCGTGTATAAAAATTCAGTGAATGTTTATGTTTACCTTTTGTTTAATATGAGCAGAACTCTGTAAAACAGAAAGTGAACATCGATTCGTTTAGTTTTTCTTCAAATTTTTGCTCTCTTTCTCCTAGTGAATTGAGCAGTTCTACTCCAGTATTGGCAGGACATACATTAAAAGAATGGGATTTCCGAGAGAAATATCTAAATAAATTATTCCAAACTCCTCAACTCGTTAGTGTTTTTCTGCAAGACAAGGTAAGTAAGAGAGTTAACGGCTTTGAGTGCAGACTGTAAAAGTTTCTGTGTAATCCTTTCTCAATACAGACCCAGCAGTCTGGTAACAAACTTTTTAAGTTGGTTGCCCTTCTGGAAACAAAGCCTCACAATCCAGTTTCCCGAGGAAGAATATGAGTTGCCCAAAATATTAATTTGGTGTAAACAAATTAATTAATGCTATATCTGCAAAACAGGATCCTTTTTATTAACTTTATTATATTCGTGTTCCAAGTTATCAGAGAATAAATAAGGATGATACTTTCTCCTTGTAAAGCCAAATTGCAGTAGCTTTGAACTTATAATAATTTTTTTCATTCACGATTGAAATCCTCATGGTAAGAAATTTTTTTTTAAAATAATGCACATGTAGAATCATTTCCTGTTACAACTTGTCTAGCCACATCTAGACAAACTGACACACGTCACCCTTGCAGAACAGAAAATGTTTGGAGTTCAGTACTACATTTAATCACATTTTTTGTGTTTTACTCAGCGAATAATCACCAAATATATTGTAGAATAAAATATTAAACAGAATTTTAATCTAAACAATGCACAAAATCTAACATTTTGAAGGTGCTAACACAAACTGACCTACGTGACAAATGCGACAGTTTCTCTAGATGATTTTTCTAACTGAAAAAGAATGTGAAACTCAGGTTTTCACTTGTGGGAGGAGGGTTATTCAGGGCTGTCAAAAAGCTTTAAAATAGAAGGCTTATAATGAGTAGTAGGCAGCTTTGGAACTTGTGCCGAACAAGTTTGCCAGGGCTGGAGGCTGGAGATTCTAAGGGGGTCTGGGGGCATTACCCCTGGAAAATTTGGAAAGTTAAAGTCTTCTCAGAAATGGCATTTCCAGGGGTTTTAAACGCATATTTTCCTCCGAACAAATGTGCTCAGTAACGCTTGCTTCTTCGCTCCAGAGACCATGTTGATTTTTCAGATTACATGCAATCCTGGAAACTATTCCATTAAAATGTCCCAGACATTCCATGACATTTGTATGCTTCAAACTTGAGTTTTACAGACCTAAACCTGTTAAAATATGCATTAAGTACCACTCAAAACTAGGAAATGTATGCTCTACAAATTCATTCGATAGTACTTTACTTTTTCTTTATAGCTCTTATGGTAGAAGGATATGAAAGTAGCTGGCTAAAGATGGCTAACTTTTTAGCTGGCGGTTTTGGCCGGCTACTGGCCCTTAATGACAGCCCTGCTTATTTTGCCTATAAATATTCTTCTTTTTTTGCAGCTCAGTATTGATGATATAACTCATTATGGTGATGCATACAGTGCTGGAAATCATGGGGCTGCTTTCTCTAACCTTAAGGCTGCTATGGAGACTGCCAATTCATCTGCCGTTCTCCCTTCAGTAGAACTGTCATCTTCTGGAGGAAATTCTGATGAGTTAGTTTACTTGATCAGAAAAATGGCTACTGGCAATGTCCAAGAGTTTACACAAGAAGGTAACTTAGTGTGTATGTGCCATCAGAAGGGGAGGAATTGGACAGCTAGAAAGTCCTTTTGGTTCTATTTTTCTTTTGTTTTTATGTAAGTAGCCAGGGGTTATGCCTATGTTCGCCATGGAAAATACCTGACCTCAGCCTCTTAGTGACACCCTTGCATGTGCTTGTATATATTCTGTTGACTGGTTACTGTGTTTTCCTTAATTTTAGAGGCTGGAAACTTTAATATTGGCGAATTTTCTTTGGATCATGAAAAGACCAATGTTTTTATCTTCCATTTACGTCCTGCTTCATTGAGGTTTGTGCGTGTTTAAAAGTAAGATTAATATTTAATGCATAAATAGAAAAGAGTTCAATTTTTTACAAAAGCTGCTTGAGTGTAACTGACAATCTGTTACATTTTTTTCCAATCTTATAGTGCACCAGAGGAAATTTTTGCCCTGAACGGTGAGTTACTTGAGGAAGGGGTTTCTAAGATCATAGATTATTGTTTATTGATGATCACCTATGTGCATGAAATAGCCTTATTTCAAAAAAAATAATAAATAAAATAATGGATAAGGAAAGCAGAAATGTAAAGAAAAGTAGTGACAAAGAATCGAAGTTGAGGGCTACTTGTGTAGAGCAAACAATAAATAAATTATTATTAATATGAAGAAAGACAAAATTATTGGTCACAAGTGTTTGCAGCCAAGTGCAAAGTGTATTTTAGTTTACACGTACACTTCAGTTTATGCATGTATTACAGTCTGCAACTCTACAGCATTGGTAACCAACTTTTTTTTTACAGTTAATATTATTAACTTTAAATGTGCTCATACATGTACATGTGTCTAGATATTCCTACTTTTTCTTGGTCTGTCCCTCATTTTTCTTTTTTCAAGGATTATTAAGCCTCATTTACATGCAACTTATCTTTTTCTGAAATTGGTGTATTCTTATAGGCATAAAAACAGAACTTGAAACACCCCTGAATTAAAAACAGTGCATCCATCTGAATGGCTTTGCCTATCTGTTGAGAATATTAAATATTCTATATTTTAGTGTACCGTATATTATCTGTTCCAACAACAGCGGGAACCATGAAAAAGGCTACTTGTTTTCTGCTTCAAGCACAACAAAGTGAACTACAACAACATTTCTACATGTAAATGTAAAATCTGCCTGTTTGATGCAATAAGTATTACAATGTTAGTAGTGTAAACAGTTTCTGAAAACTGTGTATCTTATATGAACATGTTGTATCTAATTCAAAATTTTTCATCAGATAAACTCATTGGGTCAGTTACCAAGCAGCTCTCTTCTTCTGGTTTGCCATATTCATGCATTTTGACAGCAGCAGCCCCAAGTCAGGTGAGAATATATGTATAATACTTAAACATTCTCAAAATACATTCGTTCCTGTTCCTTCTGTCTATGATAGTGTGAGTTAAATGTCAAATTTCACAACAACAACAACAAAAAAAAAAATTAAAATATCATGTGTAAGACATTGTTTTGTGAAATTTGACATTTTTTTTTTGTCGTGCTCTCATAAGAAATGTTCTTTGGTGTTATTACATATAACTAATTACATCTATAGCCCTTGAAAAATGTAAAAAAGAATGCAATATTGTTATTATTCTGGTATAAGGTTTTTGTTCACTGAAAATTAAAATTACTCAGTTTCCTGATGGATTCTGTCTTAATCCCTTGCTTTCTAACCAACTTCCTTATAACAAAATCTCGTCTGAGTTTAAGTAACACAGAAATCCTATGTGAGGAACATTTAAAGTTTTAAACTTTTCTTGGCTATTATTTGCAAGTCTTATGATAGGTCAAAATCTTTTAACACAAAAAAAAAAACACCCCTTTTAAAGGAGTTAAACTATATTTTATTTTGTAGACTGCCTTTCTGTAGGTTAATGTATTCTATGTGTGAGAATGAAACATTCCTATGGGAGGAAAGCGTATTGCGCCGTAACAAAAGAAATTGCTTCCCTTCTTACCCGGATTATTACTTAAGCCATTACCTTTGAATTGAACATTCTAAGGGCATTTATTTCGTTTTCGTAATTAAATAATTAAGTAACTAGAAATCACCGGTAGTGAGCTACAGTTGAACCTCTCGTCAGTGGCCACCTTGGGGACAGAAAGGAAAGAAAGTGGCCATTGCAGTGTGGTGACTGTTGTAGAGAGGTTTAAACAAGAGTCAATGTATGGACTGTCCGCCAAAAAAGTGGCCATTGTAGAGAGGTTTAAACAAGAGTCTATGTATGGATTGTCCGCTGGAAGAAAGTAGCAATTGTAGAGAGGTTTAAACAAGAGTCACTGTGTGGACTTTCTGCTAAAAAAAAGTGGCCATTGTAGAGAGGTTTAAACAAGAGTCAATGTACCCATGTATGGACTGTCCACCCTAAGAAGTGACCATTGTAGAGAGGTGGCCGTTAGTGATGGTTCGACTCTCAATTAACTGCAATGAAAACAGCAGTATAAATATCTCTAATAAAGTGAATTTGGTTTTTTCAGTGTTCACTACAAAAAATATTAGTCTAACTTGCTCCATTTATCACATGTGGGCAAATTTCCCTGGATTCTTATAATTTGGTAAGAAAGGGAAACTAACTGTCATGCGGTCTTGTCCTCCATAAAAATAATGTCAAAAGATTTTTAAATGGCCCTTACTAGTTACTAATTAAAACTGTAAAAAGTTACATCAAACAGTTCTTGATGTTATGTTATCTTTTTAGGCTGTTCAGGAAAGGCAGCTGTTAGAGGAGAGGTCTACTATTGCCCATGATCGACTACGGAGGGCTGTAGAGTCTGTAACTGATGAATCGTCAAAGGTCTTAAATGGAAGCCTGTTTGTTAACGCGGATTGTATTCTATTGTACTCAAAAGGACTTAAGTTTAAATATGCAAATGGAACGTATGATATCTTCAACATGACAAAGCAGTACACCACATCTTCAAATTGCAAAGAAAAAAATTCTACTGATAGGTAGGATTAATAATAATTAATATTAATAATCATTGGGTAGTAATACTTCAAATGCTGGGCCTTTCTATGGGTAATTCCAACAAAATCAAAGTCACAACTATTGCTGTGGACAGACGATGACCTAAGACATTTATACAATGATTAACTTGTGAACAAACTATGACAACGGAGGTTCTTTAAATTTGTGTTTAGTAGATTTTAGTTTCATTTAACAAGCACAGATTTTTATATTTTTTAAAACAGACAGCGGTTTGAACATTTGAATTTTTTAATTACTGTAAATCCACTTAAAAAACTGATTTCTCACTGTTTCAAAATATAGGTATTTCTAATACTCTATTTCTTTCATTTTTGAACTTACTGGCTCATAGCCAGTGAGGCTCAATGCTATTGTGGGCATAAGAATGAATGAATGAATGATGTTAAGATCATTTCTATTGTTCTGGGGTATGTGTAGTAACGCTGACCTTCAGAGCCGAAGGGAAAAGGGCTCAATACCTGTTATCACCTTTTTTTTACTCTGTTTTATAAAGCGTTTTTTTTGTCGAGGAGGAATTTGATACTGATCATTCTTAGGGCTTTTTAAAAAGTTTAAATAAGATAAAATCAGCATGCAAAGAAAGTCGTGTCCAATAGCCTGGGGCTAGTGGATTTTGCTATCGGGTGATATTTGTTTTTAACTTGCCTGACAGGCAAGTGCTGTTTTTTGGGGAAATTCAAATTACTGACGGATTGTAATCAATCTTGCTAATCAAAAAGGGTTTTGGAATGACTTGTGGGCTAGTACATGCTAGCTACAGCTTGCCTGAATGGCATGCTGTAAAACTGACTTTCTTTACACCCTGTAAAATGCCCCATTATATTTAAAACATAAGCTGTTTGTGTTCGTGAGGAATGGTCTTTCAAATATTATATTACAGGAAAGTGTTCTGTTTTGACTCATGATAAGTCTCAAATTGGTTTAACCAAAATTAATTTCTTTGTTATTTCTATCCATTTGTAATAACTGCTTTATGTGTTGATTGACTTTTACTAGTAATGAATATTTTTTAATTGTTGGTATTGTTAACAATTGAAAATCTTAATGTCGGAGAGTGCAAACATGAATCTGTCACTGTTAGTATGCAAACATTCATTTTAAATGTCACAAATTTGCATAATTTCTAAACAAATGACATTTTAAAAATTTTATCTTATGGTAATTTCATTACAACATTTGCATGCCTAATCTTGGCAAAAAATTACAATAGTTCCAGAACCATATCTTTGAAAGTTTTAACAGCTACTTTGCCTGTGGCCGCCCAACCAACCTTAGTTACTATAAAGCACTTATAGCATGTAACAGACAGTGACAAAAAGTGCACGTGCCGATTAGAAGTCGCTACACAATGTGACTACCTTGAAGAACGATTTTGTTTTGCAAGCACATGATTTTTGTACAGACTATTCAATGCCAGTAAGCTCATGTCCTCTCTGACGACTATTGTTTCTAAATCTCTGTGAAGTTTCCTCAAATTGACTCCCTATGGATTGTGTCCAAGCTCGGAAAAACATGCGATGAAAGCAGCATCTGCGGCAAGCCATGGAGAGGCTTGATGCTCTTATAAGCTACTGCTTTAAATGGCACTCCCCAACCCAATGGTGCTCAAATAAAGTGATTATACAAAATTGAGGTTAATAATTAGAAGAAGCAATAACAGGACATTAGAAGCAAATGCAAATCTGTGTAACTTAAATTACCTATGCTTCTAAAGCACTGATAATACTTTGTTTTTGCTATTTGATGTTACAAATGTGGTCACATCAAGTAAAGGCAATGTCAAAAAAAAGTTAATTTAGAAGTCATTGCTTACGCACGTAATATGACAACGGTAATCTAATACTGTGTTCTGCATAGAGGACGAAGATGGCCTTAACATTAGAAGTCTTAATTAATGCTTATTACTGATAATATTTTGTCATAGTAAATTGTCTGGTGATAGTGTCAGGCTTGTCTTTTTTTCCCCCTTCTCTTCCTGGTCCTTTTTTCTTGTTTTAAGGTAAAGAGATTAGAGCCAGTAGATTTCAAAAGATGGTACTTTAATAAAACAAAATTACTGTTACTCTAAGCTCCTTTCGAAACAAAGATCAAGTCTTTGAGCAAGAAGTGGTATCAGGTAGGGAAATGCGCAAAACAGAAGTTATGGAGAGAAGTAATTATTGCTTCAGCTGAAGGAGTGAGAAACAAATAATGAAAGAGAATTTAAAATTTTATGTAATGTAATAAATGCATGTCCATTCTTTGCAGCATTGAAGTGAAATTTACAATGGACACTGCCACTTTTGACCTGAGGTAAGAACCTTTCCTTTTTGGATACCGTAAAATTCTGAAAATAAGCCCTGGGGCTTATATGTTGCAAAGGGCCTCTTTGAGGGGGTTATTTTTGAAGGGGCTTATATTCGGAGGGGCTTAACTACGAAGGGAAATTTGCATTTCAAAATTGACTGAGCTAGCCTTATAGTTGGAAGTAAATTTAATGTTTTTGCGTTGTTTTACTTTGTTATTTGAGGGCAGTTTTCCAGGTACAAGCCCCCAGGGGGGCTTATATTTGGAGGGGCGATTTAACGGAGGGTTTTTTTTGCGTTACCAGTTTGGGGGGCTTATTTTCGGAATTTTACGGTATTCAGTACAAGCTAAACCCCTGGAGAAGAATTCATGAAAATTCAGTTCACTGTGATGCTGAATTGGAAGTCTGATCCTATTCAATTCCACCATTATTTGTTTTGGACAACCTTCACTTTGTCCATCTGTAGAGTTAGTGGTGGTTTTAGAACCATTCGTAAACTACTGTTACCATGGGTTGGTTAGAAGTTTACTCCCTCATTATTCTTCAAAATAATATTATTCTGATGAAACATTGTTACAGTTTACTTTTCAGAGAGTATATGTTGTGGTTCAATTTTATCCTTGGTTTAAATTTTCTTTTCGTTTGTTTCAAACTCATTATCATACATTTCCTTACCCAAAAAAAAAGAAAATAAAATTTAAACCAAGGACAAAATTGAACCACAACATAATTAATTATACATTATGTCTGTATCTTTTTTCTTTCATTAGATTTAAGAATTGTGAACAAGAAGCTCCCAAAAATAATAATTTTGTTTATGAACTGCTAACTTGCATGCAATTATGAATAGTGGACTTCCAAACAGAGTGGTGACTGACTTAATGCTCATTCTAGGATGCACTTTTGCTTTATTCAAGCACTTATTGGCTGTGAAACAAAAACAAGTTATTCTCAGTAGTGGGTCAAATTGTCGCATGCACAAAATGTACTCTAAAGGGGGCAAGGAGGTTCTTTTTCGTTTTGTTTTGTTTTGTTTTTCAAAAGACATTGTAAATACATGCCTCAATGTGCAGCAGTTCTAAATTTCTAGAGTGAACATTGTTGACTTATTGTTTATGTTTTCTCCCAATTTTTTAGCTTTACTTTCCTCACTAATGGATCAAGTGGACAATGGGCATGCTCTGATGCCACCTTAGATGTGAATGGTAAATTTGATGGTGATGATGTGAAAGAAACATTGTCATTCAACTGTAGTGATATTCTGATGGGTCCAACTATATATTCATATAGTTGTGTGAACGTTACATTAAGCTCAGGGACCAGTTCACTAATTTTCAGTCAGTTTCAGGTAAGGCTAATCAGTGTGATTCTCTTGGGTTGCTTGCTTAATAAGAGTTGTAGGAGCTCAAATCTTATGATTAATATAATTATTCCCCCGAAGTGGAGGTGGCTAGTGGTGGTTATATGTACCAAAGCCGCGAAGCGGTGAGATAAATATCAACCGCTTGCCACCGACACTTCGGTGAATAATTTTAGTATATATACTAAAACAGTGAGATAATTGAGCACAAAAATGATGATTTTTAACTCATTTACTGTTGCCAATGATTACAATTTTGGTGCGCAATGACCAAACGGCTATGGTCGTCACTTTTCTTGCTGACAAATAAAACTTTTGAAGGCATTTGTTTAGCTCTTGCGGGGAAATTTCTTCAAAAGGAGTTGTGTATTCTTTTTGTGTTTAAAATCATTCTGTAAAAAAGATCATTAAGTTTAGTTTTAAGCTTATTTATGAACAAGTCAACTAAATAAAGTAACGCAAGACTTAAGCTTAATTTGCATTTGTAAACAAAAAACTTTTTCACCGGTTTTAGCTATAAATTCAAGTCCAAAAGTCAAAGCTTTACCTGTTAAAACTTCCAAACCGAACTTTGTCACCTTCTTCGTGTACTTCAGGAACAGCATGTCTGATTAGTTGTGAAATTTCTTTGTTTGTTACGGCAGCAAACCGGGAAGGCATTTTGTTTGCAACTTACGTGAGTTTCATGTCGCTCACTTGGAGGAACTGGAGGTGAATCAGTGAATAGTGCAGGATATTCACTGATTGAGTAGCCAATCAGAGCGTGCGAAAAACACTATCCACTGTTTTAGTATATACTAAATAGATTTAGCCAGGGCTGAAAGCGAAGCTCTTGTTAATATAATTATAGTAAATATTCAAACAAAAAATAAAATAATTATTGTGTAATGCTGAATGGCAACGGCAATGAGTCAGTGGCAAAAAAATCAATAGGTCTAAATAGCAAAAAAAAAAACAACTGTGAAACAACTGCTATGTGAAACTTCCTAGTTATATGTTTTATGGAGGAAATGTCATATGTGTTCGTGTTCGCTCTTTTTCACTGCCCTCATTTTCATCTTGGTGGCCGCCAGTATTTCTCATTTTCTCAGTACCGCTCTAAAGTTTCATGTTTTTGTTTCATCGAAATTCATCTCTTTTGTTTTCAATCTCTTGCTAAGCGTAGCTCTTTCTCTGCTATCCTCGCCAGTTTAGACATAGAAATTTAGTCAGAAAAAAGACCAGATTAAAATGTGATGCTCCATAGTGTAGCGGCATCAGCTTCGGTGTTGGAGAGATCCGTGAAACTAAGAAAAACTAAGCGACTCACAGGTTCCACAAGGCTGGGGTTTATTGTGCCAACTTTTACAGCGATCCCGTTGTAGGACGTGTTGGGGCGAACGTTCTAGTAGGTTCTGAGTTCAACAGTAATAAAGCTTGAAATGGTTACCCATCGAATTTCTGTGAGCCTTAGAGAAAACTACGCACGTGTAGCGGTATTTAAGCTAAGGTCACGTGACGGCTGGCGGAAAATCATTGTGACATAAAATGCGGTTACTATAAAGAAAATGGCTAAAAATACAATAAAACTAAACTAAGGCACACGGGTGCCGTTACACATAGCATGACTAGTTACCGTGAAATTATTAAATTAAGGCCCACAGCCTTTGATCTGAAGTTCCCTTGGTATTAGAATAAAGAACAAATAATTTTCTTTCTAAGGGCAGTAATGACCAGATGACTTGTGATAGTTGAGTTTCCAAATACATGTGGTAGAACAACTTTAGGTCAAGCAAAATGCACACTTTTCTTAAATGCTGTCATTGTTTTAAGACAGAAGAATCACCTGGACTGACTAAGTTTTTGCCTTTGACATTAAAAGTCCTTCATCATTGTTGTTTGGAATAAACAAGCTTCATAAATTTATGTCCATTTTTGTCAGTTGCTCTCCCCTTATGGTAATTCTCTTATCCCGTCAGTTCTCATAAATGTGTAAAGATCATGGAATATCTTGAAATGAAGCATTGCTGGATCCAGAATTTGAGAGAACGTAGCCTGCTCTTGGAAATAATATTTTTTGGCAGGCTGGCTGAACCCTTCCCCCTCCAGCATGCATAGACATTCAGGCTTAAGGTTTTTTCTATTGGGCTAGTGAATTCTGTTCTTAACTTGCCCAACGGGCTAGTGGATTTATTAGGGGGGATTTAGAATGTGAGCAGTCTCCCTTTTTCTTCAGATTTAGTGAGCGGAGTGCATGCCTGTTTTGCTCGACAGGCCAAGAAAAAAGAGAGACTGCTCATAGTCTGGGGGGAATTCAAATTTCAGAAGAACTTTAATCAATCCTGCTCTTCAAAAAATTTTACAGCTAGTGGAAATGGCTTTGGGGGCTAGTACATGCCAGCTATATGCTTGCAAATGAGAATTTGATCTTGATCTTGAGGTTTAAAAGGTTGACAAAATTTGCTGAAGTGTGCTTTTTGATTGCAGGTGCAGCCTTTTAATGTCAAGAATGGCACCTTTGCATATGCATATGATTGTACTGGCTTCTTCACCATCCCAATTTTCATGGGTTTGATCGTTGTGGGAGTTTTGCTTATCATTCTTTTTGTTGGCATTTTAGCCATGTTCAGCCTGACTACGATGGACAGATTTGATGATCCTAAGGGTCCAACAATTCACGTTCCAACTGGTTAAATAACAGTGAATACACGACGTGAAGGCTTTCTCATTATTTGTCATTTGATAGGAATTGTCTTAACTTCAATTAACAGTGTTGTGGAGTAATTTGTGATGATATCAGTTGTGTTTGCACTTGTGTAATCTTGCAGGCCTCGACAACAGCTTACTGCTGTCATGTCTTGGGCAGCGGTAATGAGAATTTATAACAATTATTATTTTTGAAGAGTTTCATGAAAGAAGTCTTCTCATCTTCTGATCATGACTGTGGATCAGTAGTCATTTCTTTCATGCAACTCTAAGATCAATAATTGCCTCTGATAGAAAAGCAAAACAAAAATCAATAGAGACTTGCACATCGCTTTCCAAGTCACTGAGACCCTTTCTCTGTGCTCCCTAAGTCAAGTGTAGTTCATTACAGTTCACAAAAGCTGAAAGGTGTAGCCATGTTTAAGACTTAAATGCTGCATGCTTTTAAAAAAAATCAGTTATTTGGACTGTTCCGACATACAAGAGAAAAAGAGTCAGTTTAATTTGTTATGTTGTTTGATAGTTGTTGGCCATGGAAAAGTTCTTTGAAGTATGTCTTGCTTTCCATTGTATGAACACTCATCAAAGAGTGACACAACTATGATAGACAGAAACTAGGAAGATTTCAGGAAAATATTGAATTTAGGTTCTAGTAAAATACATATTGAATGTATCGTATGACTGATTTTTTATATCTTTTAATGGTATTTAATTTCCCTTTATTGCAGTCATCCCCCACAGTTTTGCTTTCTTGGCATTTAATTTCGTGCCAGGCTACCAAATTAATTTAATTATTACATTTGAAAGATGCCTTCTCTATTTTGTTGTGGAGTTAAAAATTTAAAAAATGGTAGCCATTTTCTCTGACACACAAATTGCCTCACTTTCACACAAGCTACTTGCCTCATATTCATGTCAAAGCCATATGACATCACAAACGTTCTTCATTGCCTCAAAATCATGTTATATATCACTCACGTTCTCTATTGCCTCAAAACCATGTGACATCATTCACAAATTGGAATCTTGACCACACTGTGATTACGACTAGGTATTAGCTTGCATAACGGGTGGGATTAGCGGGTAATTGCTGTTGCTGTTTGCTTTGCTTGGTGGCTCTTCCAACAGGAAAGTACCCCAGGCATAACAATCTCATCCGCTACACAGGCTACTAGTTATTGCCTTAGTTGGCTTAAATCCCCTCAAAATGGTACCATAGTTACTGCTGATTAACACAAACATCCTCCACCCTGTTCATCACAAAATGTCTTCTTTTCTTATAGTACATTTGAGGAGAGTCATTATTTGTTTGAAGATCAATATCTTTTTTTGATTTTCTTTCCTTTATTTTCATTTCTTTTGTGAGAAGTCATTCTAAGGAGAAATTAGATTCCAATCGCAGTTGAGGCTTAGGATAAGCTGACAAATTGTTTGTGTTGATTTAAATCTGTGGGATATTATAATGATAGCAAGTTGTTTAATGAATTATTATAAAGTGCATTATTTTTTGGAAATTGTTCAGTTTTTATCCTATTACGAGAACTAGTTTTAAGTCTCCTAACAGGTCAACCCAGCATATTTTGAATCCAAAGAAATCAATATGCCTAATAAATTCCTTTACAATTAGGAGATTTTCTATGCTTATGTTTCATTTGACTTGTTAGCTGGTAAGCAATTTTTGTTGCCACTATTTTGCCGTAGAACACACCACCCAGCTGAACAAGTGAACTGTCTTTGAAAAGTTACTTGTATCTATGATCTGAAGAAGCTATGAGAGTTAGCAATTGTTAAGAAAATTAATTTACTCCATCGTTTGAACACAATGGTATTTTATCCAATAGCATGCAGAGTGTACTTATTCAAATAAGGGCTGCAATAAAAAAGGCATGCAGTGCTAAACATATTGATGTCCAGTGGTCCTTACTTTTTATGCATCCAGTGGGGATTTTTTACAACAGCCTGAACCTGAGGAAAACGGGTAAATCGTAACTGATAATGTCCTTGCAGAGAACTGAAGTACCTTTACGAACGTTTTGCAACGCTAAGCAACTTGCCAATTGTTCAGCCTATTCGACACCCCCACCCCTTTGGGCGTTGTCCGGCTTTTTTCAAGTCAGGCATTCCCATGGCCGGGGCATTTGTTCCCATGGGTTTGCCTGGGGTTGGAGAATTTGTCACCGTTGAATTTCATATTGTCTATTGCTTATATTACCGTTCGACTTCTTGAACCGGGGCACTTAGATGAAGATTATCCAATCACAACGTTATTTGAAAAGAAAGGATTCTCAAGTTTTTTTTTGCAAACAGACCAATAAAAATCGATGTTCAACCATGCAACCGTTGAAAACTTTAAAACCATTTAACTTACCTGACCTCTCAGGAAACAGCCCTCAAATTCATTAATGTTGTTGGTCCGTTTGTAAAAAAACTATAGAATCTTTTGTTTTGAAAAACCCTTGTGATTGGATAATCTTCTTCCAAGAGCCCGGGTTCGAGCGGTCGCACTGTAAAAAAAATCTATGGCGTAGGATGATAAATGCAGCTGGAAGGCGCAAGCATGCGACTTCAAAAGATTTTAGAAAAAACAAGTTATAGGCCATTTCCATGCTGTTCCAAGCCTCTGTTTCAAAGCGAGGCTGAGTGTGAAGCTATTGATATGAAAACTATTTTTTATTCTCATGCAAATAAAACTCGTTTTCACAAGAAAAGTTTCGCATTTTGCCTCGTTTTGAAGTGAGAGTTTTTAGAACTCGGAAATGGCCTATCCATATTGTGGTAAAAAGGCCATGGAGACTAGTTTGGGAAAACTTTGAAGAGAAATTGCCTCTGTTTGCAAGATGGCCTAGGCAAGCCATTTATTTGATAAAGTGACACTTGAAATGACCGAAATATCGGGTAAACTGTCAAGTCGCCGTGGTTCTGTATTTTAGCACGTTTATTATCTGGCACTAACCTGCTACAAGTGATACTCCTTTATATACCACAGGTAGACCAAACGCGAAAAATGAGCGTCGGCATCGTTGCGTAACATTTCGAAATATAAAGATTTGTCGGGGAAACAACTATCAGATCATTTCTGTAACCTACGAATATGTAAGGATTTCAATAAAGACGGACTGACCTCACCACATCAACTCTCATATCCCTTGTGAAACTTTTAATGTTATCTATTTGATTCAATGTCGCCTGTGTAATCTACAATATATTGGAGAAACTAAACTTCGCCTCAAAGACCGTTTTAATGAACACAGACGACCTATACTCAAACCTACTGGTAATTACACCCATACTGCAGTTTCAGAACACTTTCTTACCAGTAATCATTCCGACAATCATATACTTTTGATTCCTATTGAAAAACTTAAAAAATGGGCGTGATTCTTTCAGGAAAGCACGTGAAGCCCACCTTATCCATAAAGCTAAGACAATTGAGCCTCTGGGCATCAATAAACGTGATGAACTGTAACTATATATAGAATATCTTTTATTTTTTTGTTATCTGGTCTTTTTAAGTAGCCACACCATACCACGTCATATTGTGTAATTTCCGGTCATTATTTTACTTCATATCTATTTCTGTGAATTCGTGATATCTCAATAAACCTGATGAAGACTGGTATTGGCCAGTCGAAATATCGCAACTTAACTCTATTTCACGTTGTTTGATCAGTCCGAGCAAAAGTCTTCTTGACTGTAACGTTTTCACCTTGTCATGGCAAGCAGGAAAGACGTAACACACACTTTAAGTAAGGTAAGCTGTTTTTTTATTGAAATCCTTCGTACGTTACAGGAACAATGGGTTTTTTCCCATACAAATCATTATATTTTGGATGTTACGCAAGAATGCCGATGCTCATATTTCTAGCTTGGGTTACCTGTGGTTATACTACGTGTTACTGTGGTGTTAACTTCTCTCAAAGAAATATAATCTTTGCTCTTCTTTTTGCTCTGTTCACTGGGTAGGGCATGCCAGTTCCCATGCAATTTTTTAAGCCCAACCAGGATGGGTTCTTGGCCCAAAAAGGGGTTTCCCCACTTTGGGCAGGATAATGTTGTGGTTCGGTTTTGTCCTTGGTTTAAATTTTATTTTCTTTTGTTTTTAGGTATAACAACGTATGATAATGAGTTTGAAACAAAAGAAAATACAATTTAAAGCAAAGATAAAATTGAACAACAACATGCTGGCAAAGCAACTGGCATCCTGGCAAGCTCAGCCAAGGAAAAAACGATGTCGAGGCTATGTGGAGTCCAGTCCCCTAACGGATGTAAATGAAATGGCGGCCAGGATAGAGGTGGGAATTTCACAGTTCTTTCGTCGTTCTTGTAACTGATAATTAAGTAGCTAGCAATTAACAGAGGGTAAAATGAAGAATGTTTTTAAACATTTAGAAGGTAGGCTTAGAACCATTAATTCTTATTCTTTCCCTTTCTCAAAGCGTGCCATGCTGTTTCTAGAAATTGATCGCAAGTGGAGAGTCATAACGTCTTGTACCCGGAATGAAAAACAAGAAAGAGAGATGGCTCTGTAAAGTAGTTTCAGAAAATTTTCCTCGTCTTTTCTCCTGAGGATGACAGAGAGGTAAGTGTGCCTCAATTCTAACCAGGTATTCAGTAGTATAAGTTAATGAATTGTGTGGGAAAATCCGTCATTTTGTTCGGTAAAAAGTCACAAAAGGGCTAACAGATGCATTTTATGGCTGTGAGAAAAACATTCTGGATTTGCGATTTATCAGTACAGTAGACAGTACAGTGCCTCCCCATATAAAACTTTGTTGTGTACCTCCCATCCCCCTTGCGGCCCCAGGCCATATCATTATCATCATCAATCTCATCATGAACCTTAAACCATGTGTAAAACTACAAAAATGAAAAAATGGACTATTAATGTTTTGAAATTACCTCTCTTATAAAATTCTTCATTGTCTACATGGTTAAAACAAAAGTTTTTGAAAGGCCAGTTATTTAAAGAAAATATTACTCAAACATGGCCAATATAGATTATGTTCCAAAAATTCTGGCCATGATGAAAATAGCTTTGAAGAACAGTATTCCTTTTATGAAGGAAATTTTGGCAAGAATTTAGGATCAAGTGGTAGCTCACGATAAAAAATGAGATTTAAATTAACAGTTAGGATTTTTTCAATGTTGCACTGATGGTCCGATTGGTGGATATCCTTTTATACAGCTATTTCGAGAAAGGTTGTTGTAAAAAGTGCATGCGACAATCCCAAAAGGTATTGTGGGTGGTTTTGAGTTCTCTGCTCTTCAAAGAAGTTTGAAAGAATGGCACGAGAGGTCATGGACATATGTTTGTGACTGCTAAAGGAAAGCAACAAAGGTAGATTCGAAAGCTACAGTGTCAGGAACGGGGTATTGATCATATCCCATATTACCTTTTGGGATTGTCACGTGCACATTTTTTCTGACAACCTTTCTCGAAATAGCTGTATACGCAATAGACAGAGTAATAAACAGGTCTTTTTCTCGTTGGAATTTGTGAATATATTACTTCAGATTGAGGCTAATAAGGCTGTAAAAAATGCGTCTTCACTTCTTTAATTCAGCGGTCATAGCGAACTCGAAAATGGAATATTTTTGTACATTTCGGTGATCTCACTGCATGACCGCGACATTTCCCCTGTGACTTTTCAGGGAGGACAGCTACATGGTCAGGAACGGGGTATATCCCATATTACCTTTCGGGATTGTCACGTGCCCATTTTTCCGACAACCTTTGTCGAAATAGCTGTATACCTGAGGCTTAAAAAAGGCACCCTTCTCTGGTGGTGCCTCCCTGTGTAGTGTAGGCCATTATAAGGAGTACCTCCTGGGTGAAGTGGATGGTAAAGGCAGTGGTGATGCATGGTCATTAATGGTGGTGATGATGAAGATGATGATGATGATGGTAGTTAGAGCAAAGAATATTGTGGAGCAAAATGTTTCGACTTTATCTCAGCACTATCCTATCAACTCCATGGTATTGCCAGTACCTTACACACACACAGTGACACAGTCATATTACCCAGGCAGTGGCAGCCATGAGGCTATGCCATGCTACTGAGTCCTAATGAGGACAAAACAGTTGTCCATGGCTGCTGCTACCCCGGTGATATAGCTGTGTGCATGTGTAACCAGGGTTTTTGTTAGACGCGGGACGCCACGACCTTTACGTGGCTATTTCAGTTTTCGCCCTGGCTATTTTATCAGGCTGTGCTTATAAATATTTATAATTTTATTCCTTGTTGTTAAAACTGAAACCGAATAATAAGAATTATTTTCCACATTACAGTTTATACGTGTTGTTTTGCGCCATTGCAATATGGGAGGGGGGTGTAGGGGGACACCCCCCTCCCACACCTACATGTACCCCGACTTAGCACTGTGTGCCAAGATTGTGGCTCCGCCACCATCTTTGGTCCCTGTTATTGCTATATTTGTCCCTCCTACTTCAAATCTTAACAAAAACCCTGGTGTAACATACTGGTCATGCTGGAGAGTTTGCCGGGAGTGTGTTCTTCCTTGCTAAATTTGGTCCTGCTCAGCGGTAGGTAATCAGCTCCTGTTGGGCATCATCTGTATTATTAGTCGTGTGATCATTTTTAAGTGCCTGTATAGGTCTTATCCGTGTGCAATGTTGGACCTAGTTTCTTGATGAGCAGTTCATCTTTAACCTGGCATTTGTCCCTGTGATGCTCAGTTTTTGTTAAATTGAGTGTCTTCAAAGGATTAAGACTACTTTCAGAAGTAACACAGGGCTTGGTCCACGGACCTCTGTCTGCTCCTACACCATATTAATTTTGTGACCTTCCTGAGACATCAACCACATGTTAGACTCTTTGTGGATGACATCACTGCATATGTCATAATTATTAATTCATAATTCTCAGTTGAATCTATGAATAGGGGAATCTTTCTTTACACTTTTTGCCTCGTTAACATATGCTTATCACTATCTGATAATGCTAATAAAATAAAAACTCTGAATTTTGAAAGGGCATAACAGTTTCAGTTATCTCTGAAAATTTGAGCCCAATACACCGAATAGTTTCGGAGAAATTCTCCTCTAAAAACTCTAAGTTTTACAGAGAATGTATGGCTTATTAACTTTTTTGCCACACAGCAATTTTGCAGTTTTTGATGGCTGATATTTCCTTCAATATTGCTTGCAAAGAGCTGAAAATTGCACAAATTGCTCAACTTAATCAGCTCTTTCAACTTCTGCATTTAGTTTGTGTATACGGCCAAGGCTTCCCAGAGTTAAGCCGTATGGTAAATGAGGAAAACTGTAAACAATGACGTCAGCAAAGATTTGCCTATAGAGGACTGTGGTGTTGCAGTGGTGGGATAGTGAAAAGCAAAAAATTTAGTCTTATCTTTGGTGGGCAATATACTTTTCATTTAAGTTAATAAAACCAGATTTGGATTCAGGCATGTTA
The DNA here is from genome assembly GCA_964035525.1 of Porites cylindrica. Taxonomy (NCBI): domain Eukaryota; kingdom Metazoa; phylum Cnidaria; class Anthozoa; order Scleractinia; family Poritidae; genus Porites; species Porites cylindrica. Next base: position 32,423,468 of record OZ037784.1, on the reverse strand, counting down.
TAAAATATTCTCAATAAAATAGCTACTTTACATACTCAGGGTATGTTAATTCTGCTGGATGTGCTTTTCTAAAGCTTGATTGTTTTGATTTTGACATACCGGTATACCATATGGAAGTCTGGAGATGTCTATCCTGTGATAAGTATCTCAGCCAAGTTCATGATAGGCTGTATGCCAGGGCATATAAGGCTGGTTTTGTGTTAATTTGTTCAGCATTAGGGACTTATAAAGTGCTAGAGACATGACTGTTTGAGACAGGATCACCCTTGATCACATACTACTGTCAGATTTATTACCACCACAGAAGTCATGATGATTAAGGAACAGAGGACATCTATGCAGTTTACCTAATGTTCGTACTTAGGGTTAAGATGGTAGTTATTTTAACTTTTTGATGGCTATAGATGCAATATGTCACGTTTGTTGATGTATTTTTCTTATCTAATCAGATTGTAATAATAAATTATTATCATTATATATAAGGCTGTCAACGGACTTTCACCAAGTTATATATCCAATTTATATCTCAGTTTTTGTACCAGCTCCTCCTCCTTGCGTTCTTGCTCGAATAAGTTACTTCAAGTCCCGAGATCGAAGCTAAAGTCTTACGGTGTTCGAAGATTTTCTATCGCAGGACCTAAACTATGGAATAGCTTACCCGCATCTTTAAGAAATGCCGATTCTTGAATTCTTTCAAGGCATATTTATTTCACCAAGCTTTTTCTTATTTATAAATAAATTTTTATTCATTTTTCATACTAATATATGTAGTTGTTAGATTTTTTAGAGTTTTAATACATTTTTTGTAAAGCGCCTAGATCAGTTAATGACATAGACGCTATATAAATGAAGTTTATTATTATTATCATCATCATCATCGTCGTTATTAATATTATTATTATTATCGTTATTATTATTATTATTATTATTATTATTATTATTAGCTAAGTGAGAAACAATATGGGACTTGAATTGAAATGAGTTGGATGACAAAAAGGACCACACTGACTAAAACGTTTAGAGAACGTCGTTCTCCGAGTCCGTATTTTTATCAAAACTGATTATATTTTGGAGCAAGAAAAAATTTAGCGTACGTGTAGCCGCACCCGCCTGATAATTTTGTAAGGTCAACGTTTTATTATCACTCGATAGCGTAAGTCGATTTCACTGTAGGTGTGGCTTAGATAAATTTGGTTATTTCATTTCAGTTTAGCAATGACGGATGTCACTGTTTGAAATATTATAATTGAGACTTCTGCTCACATAACTTTTACGTTTATTCAAATGTTCAAATAACATTAAAATTTTCCCAACACTATTTTTGAGTTACATTCTTTTCCGTTTTCCAGTCACGCGTTTCTTTTATACGTCTCGACAACCATCAATTGTTTAGCGACATCTCTGTCATATGTGTCTTTAAAAAATTACCAGTTGCCAAGATATTAATAGTTAGGTGGAGAACCTCATTTTTGCTTTCTTTCTTTTACAGTAAAATATATAATTTATGCCAGAAAATGCTTGGGACCGCAGCTGGCCTAAACCTCAAAAATTTTGTAATTCGTGTGCAAAGTTCAATTCACGTCCTTGGGAATACCTTTTTATATATATACATATTTTTCAAGTCATAAGTTTATAGTATAAGAATAAGTATTATGAGGCGGTTGGTCTAAACAGCTTTATTATGCATCAATCAGTCATCTAAAAATATATGGCGGTGTAATTTACGATTCTGACGGCACAATACAGTGCTTGACACCGACAAAAACGGACTCATTCAAGGCACGTTCTGTTGATTTGCGCGCTTTTTTGTCTCGTCGAAACTTACTAGACAAAAGCGTTACCCTGAAAAGCGTATGATCCGTCCGAACAAAAGTAAACAAGATTCTGAGACAAAACTGACGAATGCATGTTTGATCATCGGCAGTTTTACACGACCCTGCTTATAACAGCTCTATTAAACTGCATCGTAAACCAAGAATAAAACTGGTCGGACAGCTGAACAGGTAAATCTAACCCAAGAGCCTTTTTTTTCTTCAGCCTTGTTTATGGTTTAGTACTTCTTATTTCCGCAGTATTTCTAATGGTACACGGGGGGGGGGGGGAGTAATTCCTCTTATTCGCCATCCGTTTCTGTTTACTCACTCAACAAAGCTATCATATAAAAGCTACCGATGTACTAAAGTTTATTTTATGCACAAACGTTAACATTATTTTTATTGTTTTTTTCCTTACATTTACATGGAACCGACTGGAATAAGAAAATTTTGGAGTTAAATGAAATGCTGAAGTTACGTTAAGCAACAAAACGTCACCTAATTTAATGCACATCATACTCTCAAATTCCTGCAGGTGCTGTTTGAAGTAGTCATACTCATGTTTTCACCATTGTAGATTATGAATGTGTAAAGCCACCTGTATCCGTTGCTTTTAAAAGTGATTTGGCAATTTGCAAACTGAATTTTTTAAAAAAACTATTTAGCTTTTCAAATTTTATTTCTACTTTGCAAAAGGTGAGGAACGTGACACTCTTATCGAATTGAAATCAATATGGTAGTATCTCCCTCAATTTTGGCCGCCGATACTCTGACCAAGAACAGATAAATAACGATTTAAACTAGCACTGCTGTTTTTTAGTCACATTTTCCGATTTTTTTAGTCGTTCTTTAAACGTATGGAATACAAATTATTCAGCGATGCCATTTTTGTTTTGCGGATGTCATTGGATTGGAGTGGTGACGTGGTTATCGGGAGTTAAGATGCAAACTCATCAATCCACAAAACTCGACTTTATGTGATAGAGTATAAAACTAAGAGGCTGATTACGTAATATAATTGAAGTTGCCAGAAGTATTTGCTCTAGTTTGCTGCCCGGGGATCGGCTACTCCCTTATGTAAGCCATGTAGGTATGTGTCGCCCTAAAGGGTATGGTTTTTGCGCCGTTTTGGTGTGAAAAGTGGTCCGGAATCGGGTATGGTTTTCGAAGGAACTACGAGAATGAATGAACGTATTTGTCTTTTCAATTCCAAATGAAAAAGCCAAGGAAGGGTAGTATGTGAATTCGAAATAGACTTTTAGAAATCTTGTTGTTGGCGTTCTAATCTAAATAATGATGACCGAAAATTTCTGCTTGTGCCAGGTCTGAAAACGGGTGTGGAAAATGACGTTTTGTGGTCTGAAATAGGGTCAGAATTCGGAGAGCCGGACCGCCCCACGAAGAATGTACTTCCGGTTTCATTTTTCGACTACACTCCGTCGGACTCCAGGTTTTGTCCACTGGAATCTGGTCGAGAGTATTGGACATGTGTGCCCCCCACCCCGTTCCACCCAGGAGGGGCTTACTGTTAAGAAGATGACTGCAACACAAAACAAGTCATTTAAAGTTTCCGAACTAAGTGTTTCAGGCTTTCAAGTGCTTTAACACTCTTACCTAAAGCAATGTATTCTAAGCAGCGCTATTACGGTTAGTTCCCTGTAAAACGTGAGATTTTCTGATGCCTCTTTCCCTTCTACTCCTTTCCGTTCCAGATTAAAGCCAAATCTGTGAAATACAGCTTCCAAAAAATCGAAGGAAAGTTTCCAGAACGATTAAAAAAATCCGAGCGATGGAAATTACATCGAAAAATGTTTAGTCGCAAGAGAGAATGAGTTGTTTGTCGTTATAAAGCAATCAAAATTTCTGGGAAACATTGACTTCTCAGCAGATACTTTACCCCCTGATGCTCGAAGCCGGTCAGGGTGATTGAACCACACTTGAACTGTTACTATCTTTAAGCTCAAGAAATGCCTAGATTAATTCCGCGCTATACTTTTAGCAACTGTTAGTTACTAAGCCACATTTCGTACATGTTTTAAGTAATGAAAACCTGGCAATTAAAAGCTCGAAATATAAGTGGAGCTTGGTTATAATTTGATAACACCTTGCGCACGGCCTCTAGCTATTTCATTACAGAGCGACTTTCATTGCCAGTTTCCCGGGGGGAGGGGAGGGGACAGTACTCCCTATAATGGCCTAAATCTGCGGGAGGCCCCGTCGCCGAAAGGGGCACCTTTTTTAGGCTTCAAGAATATGACGAAATTAAAGGGTAGGAATTTCACTAGTTGAAGTTTATGAAAGGGTCGGGAAATCTGTCATTTCGGTTTGCAAAAGGGCCCAAAATGGCTGACAGAAGGATAGTTTATGGCTGTGATAAAGTCGAGAAAATTTCCTGGTTTTGTGATTCATTCGTATTCAAGAGAGTGAATATACCCAAAATTCTGAACTGGGTATTGTGAAAGGGGCACCATCTGTCAGTAGAAGGTACAGATGAAAAGGGTACCTTGTCTGCCGAAAATGGTATATAAAAGGGTAAGGGGTTGGATCTCGGGGCGGTGCCTCCCCGTATAAAACTTTGTCGAGTAACTAACCCTAACCCACGCCCCCCCACCCCCCCCCCCCCCCCAATTTTGCGGCGGTTTTTGGTAACATGTTCTTGACAACATGGGGGAAGTTTCCTTGTCATGAGATTTGGCTTGCGACTCCATCAATAACACATTTTAAATCCGTTGTAAGTGTTTCGTTTAGGATACTATGCGACTGAAAAGTAACATGGCTTTTAAAAAATGTCGTAGATTGTCCCAGACTACTATCTTCTAAATTACATGGGAAGTTCTTTTGCGGGTGTTTACGTTTTTACATCTGTACGTTGATTGGTGAGTCCTTGCGTGAAAAAAAAGTTTTCAGAGACGTTTCACGATCACGTTTGTCTACCACGCCGATTCATCAGAGTTATTCTTGTCGTATAAGCTTTCACAAGAGTTTATCGTTCCGTTCTTGGCATCCTTTACTACGTCACTTATTAACGATTTCAGCTAAGAGGTTTTAATTACGGCTGAGCCGAAATAAGTGCTTTGACAACGCAGTCAATATAATGTAAAAATGCTTTGGAAGCAAGTCCATCCCTGTGATTTAAACACCTTTAGTTAGGGCCCATAGTGAAAATTCTAGAACGTCGTAAGCAAAACAAAGAAGAATTGGTCTGGAAGAGGAAAAACATTTACGTCTTTCGCGTTTTATGGTTTTAATAATTCATTCAAAGGGGCAGGGGGAGGAGAAATGTTCGGAACTTTGGTAACTGACAAAATCGATTTGCTTAGAATTCTGCAATTTCTATAAATGTCAATATTTTGTCTCAGACAAATGAAATAAAAGGTGTCTTCTATTCAATAAGCTTTTGTAAGTGTAAGCAAGTATATTTTGCTCCAATAGACCCATTCATCCAGCCGGGCCGGGTGATTTTGGTTATTAAACTGAATTCGTTTTTTTTGTTTTGTTTTGTTTTTTGACGTTCGTGGTCTCACTGGTTTTAAAATGTATTTGATCCTTCGACCGCCAAAAACTACCGTCGAACGCGCAAGTAAGGAAAAGAGGAATTCCTTGGTACCATTATTCTGTTGATCTCATTTTGAAATCCTGAGACTTTAGCTTGGTTTTTTGGACGTAACGGTTTTCAAACCGAATATAGGCCCTCTGTTTTCGTATAGTCACGAACATTTTATTTGGAAAAGTGCAAAGAAGTAAGGTAGAAGCATTATCGAAGCAATCTTGTTAATAAAACTCTGTGGTTTTACGGCGAAAGGGTCAAGTTTTGTTTTTTGTTATGGTTGAGCTTTCCAACATAATTTTATTCCTAGTATATTTGTTATTTCGTAATATCTCAAACCTTTACGTTCCAACTAAGTTGGCAGGAATTGAATACCCAATCACCTCTCTTCAATTCTTTGCCTTCATAAAACATTTATTGGATGTAACACATTATTTGCCTTCATCGAGTACAGGTGTATTCGATCGAGAAAGGCACACAAATTTCGTACCTTTTCCTGGATTTTCCCCTTTATCGGTGAGTTTAGAATGTGTTTTCCCATCTTGACACTCTAAGGGCCTTTTTGATTGTTATTCAGTCTCCTAATCCAATATTCTGTATTACATAAGCATTGCCGTGTCCTGTGTCGTCTTTTCCCAACCAATCGAAGTGGCATTGTAAAAAAAGTAGTGATTGTAACGGTAACAGAAGAAATTGGAAAATTTTACAACCATCATAAACACCAATTTGAGTAGATAGAGACATCTTCATTAGGAAATTTTACAGACTGCGGTACTTTAATTTTTAAAAGAATTTATTTTCAATGTTTTGACAATATTCCACAACTTTGTAACTATAGAAACTTTAATTAAGCGCCTATCTGATTGGCATATTTCATTTCAACTTGCGTATGCACGAAATGACATGAATAATTTATCTTATCTGCGAACATTCGAAAACTCACATAGACCGATCTACATTTAGAGCAACACGGGTTCATATACGCCGTCGGCAAATTTATCCTTGCTGAAATAACAGCGTTTACGGAACTAAAACTTTTTCTTTTATTCAAAAAAGGTCCTAACTCGCCGTAAGCATGAGTGGCTCGGCAAAGCGCCGAAATCGCAGTGGTTTGGGCTCTCAAGCTAGCCTCGGTACCAACCTGAACGATGAGCTTGAAATGCATGAGAAAAGTCGACCGCCTTCTTCGCACTCACGAAACGCTTGGTCTGATGATTTGCTTGGAGGAGGACACGATGAAATCGATTTCTCGCCTCGAGCACCAGCTTCAGCTGCTGTCGATCTTCCATCGGCGATGGAGCAAGAACCGGTGAACCATCAAAGTCGTGTCCCCACAGACGTTCGAGCTCCGGGAACGAAAAATGTTCCTGTTGGCTGCTGGACTCGTTTTAAAAGGATTATTCGAGGTAAGGTTTCCTCTATTAAGTACCCAAATGTAGTAGAATACGTATAAATGTCTTATGTATCATTATTTTAACTGTTCCGCAACTCTCTCCTTAGACTTTGTTTCTCCTAAAAATGTCACGAAATTCGGAAGTTAATTCGCTAAGCATCGTTTGTTCCAATTTCCTTTTCTCTACTGGGAGTAGCTATTGTCTGTTCTCTACGCTAGGATGATTTCGTTAATTCTAACCTTAAAAATTGGCAAAGGAAGGACAATTTTAAGCGAAAGAGCTGTAATTTAGCCCTTGCACCGGAGTGAACTCAGCGCGCTCTAATTGATAGTGGTAAATTTCATGGCGAGACATAATGTTTTTGCAAGTTTCATGTGATAGTTGATGATGATGATGTTATATACCACATTTTGGTCGATTTTCGGTTAGTCTCCAGAGCAAATTTGAGAGGATCTAACTTATTTCACCACACATTCGGTTTGCAGGGATGTAAAAAATTAATGAGCTTGTGGCAGGTGTTTTATCTCTGTATTTGGGGATGAACGTAAAATTTCGCATACTATACAGGGTCCCAAAGGGGTTTAGGGCTCCAGGGCTCCGGCCTTAAAAATGCAGGGCTCCAGGGCTCCAAGACGAAAATTTCAGGGCTCTAGGGCTCCACATCATCTGCTTTAGGGCTCCAGGCTCCACTCTGATCTACAATCTTGATATGTAAAAATTCCATTTTTAACGCTAAATCAAATACGCAAATAAAAAAGTCAGCAATTCTGATCAATTTTTTAAACCCAAGCATCCGGTTATATTATCTATTATTATTATCGACCGCTCAGACCGCTCGGTCAGTTCGCCTTGTTGTTGCTTTCGTTTCATATTCCGAGATGACTGAATCAAGCGAGTTAAAAGAGGCAGATCTACTTGATGCAACCTCGTGTTTATATAAACTGGGGACAGACAAGGCCTGCCATCGGTGGAGTTTCATGTTGAAACGCGAGAGAGGTACGACGTACGACTGTCTCTGGTTCCTCGAGGACCTTTTGCCATTCCATTTTACCGAATCTGGCATCGAGAACACGACTGTTGTGTCACAAGGAACTCTCAAGTATTCAATTCCAAGCGAAGATGTAGAAGAGGGGACTGTCAGGGTTGAAGAGGAGTGGTATGAGAAAACTATGCTTTTGGCGCTGGATGAAGTTGACGCCACAACCACCACAGAGAGAGCACTAATAGCTCAAGAAGAAGATGAAGATGTGCGTGGGACAGTTGTTGCATATCACTATAAACTGAGATAACCGCGTATACTTGTATTATGTACTGTCCTCTCTTCAGATTCTGTTTCTTTATGCCCGTTAACACGCACAAGCAAACACAAAAAGGCAGTAATCAAGAATCAATGCAATCTGGGAACTCGAATGATCAAACTTGAAAATGCTGGGCTCCGGGCTCAGCGCAAAATGTCTTTGGGCTCCGGGCTCCACAGCCAAAAAAGGATCACGGCTCCAGTCAGTAAAATGGTAGGGCTCCGGGCTCCACAGCAGAAATTTCAGGGCTCCAGGGCTCCAGGGACCCCCCCTTTGGGACCCTGACTATAGAGGCGAACAACATTCGTTTTATCCACACGATGATGGTATTTTAACGTCGAAAAACATTCAGCACGGACGTATGAATAAACTGCCAAACGCGAGTGTCAAAAAAACTCCGATTTAAAAACTTTTTACAGCTTGAGACCTTCTAGTTGTGAATCGAGCGTTTCGTCAGATACTCTTGTGATGTTTGTTTCCTTTACCGCCAACTTCCATTCTCGATAAATTATTTATGCTACTAGTTTCCAAGGGAAATTGTGGAAAGCTCGCTTTTAGATAAATTTTCGGGATGTTTAAAAATTCTGAATAATTTTATCCTTTGCAAAGGATATTGTGTGTCGATAAGGCTAAAGTAACTCGTTACACACAATTTCCGTATTGGAACCGTTCGATTATGATCGAGCCATAGAATTGAAGGATATTGAACATGGCCCTCATTTTCCGCTCTAATAACAGTTAATTGAAATTTTTATGAAACTTTTTTTTAGCGGATCTTAATTTGTTTGGCGATAGCTTAAATGCGGGTGATGTTTCCAAATGAGAGCCCTCTTCTGCTATTATTATGTACATTTCCATATTTTATTTAAGTAATTTAAGCAAGCAGTTAGAGGAGTATTTTCTACTGAATTCCTTTTTCTTAACGCAAAGATATTTTTTGTACAAATCCAGTGTTTTGGTTGGTCAAATTTTTATGGGGGGATGTTTATTTCTGCCAAGTTTAAAGTTCTTTGGTTATTCCCTGTTTGTTTGGAAAAATAATAAACATAAGTATAAAGGATATCAAGAAGAATGGAAACAGTTAATCATGTGAATTTATTGTGGTCCATTTGAAAAAGGTAAAAAAGGAACTCTTATCACAATGAAGGAAAGATTTCCACCTTATTTATTTAAGTATCTTCTTGCTTTTTGCATAATTTGTTTGTACCATCTGTTTCAAGTTTCGCAATCTAATTATAATGTCCAATATTCAAACAATTGTTCCAGGGGTTTTTTCATTTTCAATTTTTCTTATGTAAAATTTAAGGTATTTTTTCTAGCGATAATTTATTGTCTATTCTAAAATGCTTATTAATTCATGTTCTGACCGTACTTTGTTTTCCACCTGTTTTACTTAGTTTCCTGTTATAATATTTAGAAATAGGTAGTTGCTAATTAATATTCGAAGATGCGTAATATCCCATCAATTATTTGTCTTTTACACTTTTGCTCTCACAATACTAGTATTCCGCGTTCCAAAATAATCTCTATTTTCATGAGGGAATTTCTGTATATTTGTTTGAAACAGTAGACAAGTATGTTTTATCCATGAGTTAAGTGTTGAATGAATATTGTATACATGGCATTCATTAAAAAAAGGATTCTTGTCAATTAAAACAAAAAAGTAACCTTTGCCAGCAATATCCAACTGTGTCACCATTGATTTGTTGATGTAGCGAGTGTTCTCCTTATCAGGAGGTAACCAGTAAAATTTACCGCCTGAAGCAACACTTCTTACCGCTTGCAACCACTTGAAGGTTTACGAAAATTAAATACGTAGTTTTAAAAATATGCAAGTTTTGATCCGATCTGATTCTCTCAAGGAAATCAATGAATATATGGAAAAGTACTTAAGCATACCAGCTTTTCCTTTTCTGGCCATGCATTTTGGAAAGAGAACATTGAAGACAGGGTAAAATTATTGGAAGTAAACATTTTAAATTGTTGTCTAAAGATGACAATGGCCTATTTGCGTAAAGTAGGTCTTAAAATGACGGAATGACATTTCAGAGAACTTAGCTCCTAAATTCCCAGTGAGAGTGAGGCCATGTCCTTCACTCCGCTACCCCATCTCGTCCCCCCTTGGAAATTGCATCTCTGGCGCATATTTTTTGCCTTAGCAGTCATGAATGGTCCCTTACCTGCTGTGCTAAAATTTAGGGAGAATACTGTGTAGGGGACAGATTTAATAAGAACTGTGGTCACCTCCTCTTGTCCTAGAGTTCAAATGTTTCAAGATTAATGATTATTCCACCTATGAGGCAAGGTTATTGTCTTGACCCTCTGCTTACAAGTTTTGTTCTTCTTCCCCTGGCTATTGTGATAGTTTACTTTATATTATTATTGCTGGACTTGTGTAAGCAAGCTTACTAAAAAATTCAATTTCTTGACACTAACAACTTGAAGTTTTCCAGTCAAAGCATGAACATCACCCTTAGAATGAAAAGAAAGAAAAAAAAAACTTAAAAGAGAAAAGAAAGGAGGGGATAGTTTTGGAAACTTATGAGCCAATCTCAAAAACCGTTAGGAGCATATCTTATGAGAAACAGAAAATCTCATTTTTGTGTGTTTATTTTTGCAGGCTTTTTTGCTTTTTTGATATTAGAATTTTTAAAGTTAATTATGTTGTGGGTAACAAGTGCATTGGTGCTTTTTGACACAGAAGAAAAATGTTTCATATTATAATGCTTTTCCTTACTGACTGGTAGGTCTGTGGCGTACACGTCAGACTGAAGACCCCGATACAGACCCTGAGACACATGTGAAGACCACTTTGCGGGAACTGATAATCTATCTTGTTTTCATCACCATCCTGTGCATCTGTAAGTAGTAGAAGCAATACTTTGGGGTAGTAATAATTGTCAGCCCTTTTTTTGTTTGGTGGAGGTTAATTGATAACATGAACAAAGTGATTTTGAATTCAGTGGGAACATAACGGAACAACAGGCTGCATAAATGACAAATTGATAGCTATGACCACCCCCAGTGTCAAAAATACATTCTCCTTTGGTTGGGGGGGGGGGGGGGGGTTGGGTGGGAGGGGGGGAGAGGTGAGATCAACATTAAACCAGCAACAGCAAACTATACAGTTCAACTGTTGGCTATAATTATTTATTTCAAGTCTTCAACTATCCCTCCCTTCTTCCTTAAGGCTTTTCTTTTCTCTATCCATTCATTCTTCTGCTCTTTCATTCTTTTTTTTTCTTTTTTTTTTTCTTTCAGTGACCTTTGGAATGACTAATTCAACCATGTACTACTACACCAAAGTTATGAGAGGTTTGTTTTGTCAGATAATTTTGTTATGTATATGTTGTGGTTCAATATTATCCTTGGTTTAGATTTTATTTTCCTTTGTTTTAAACCTCATTATCATACATTACAATACCCCAAAACAAAGGAAATAATACTGGGGCAGATCCAGGATTTTTTAATGTGGGGAGGATGACAACAATCGACCATCAAACTATACGTTAATTTATTTTAAGTTGTCCTACCTTTGTCCCAAAACATGGGGATTTAGGAAGGATGAAGGCTTGGTTAGCTTCACAAGGTTTTTACGACCCACATATTTCTATATTTTTTTGGGACCCACATATTTCTGTTGTTTTTCCATGTATTACATGTATATTGTTTTGGTGGGCTGTTCTAAAGGGGTGGGGGGGGTGGCTAGTCACCCAATCCACCCCCCTGGATCTGCCCCTGTAATATTGGAACCAAGGATAAACTTGAAACACAACCTATACATCTAGCTCTATATTCCCATTTTTGTAAATGTGTACATTAATAGTTCCCAGAGATGTCTATACTCCCTAGCTTAAATATTTTCGCAATATTCCAATAATGGGATTCTCAAAAGCAAAAACATTTAAAGAAATTTACAGCTTAGGTGGGTTGGATCTAAAACCAAAGTCACTTCCATAGGAACTCAAGCGTACACTGATTTGTAACTATGCAGGAAATTACAAAAAAACTGCATATTTGAATCTTGGGATTTGAGTTAGTGAACAAAGTTACATCAGCAGTTCAAATTGTAGTATTCCAGAGTGCTTGCAATTTAATTAGAGTGTGTGATATGATGATGGATTCCTGACTGCAAGATACATGACTGTAATGTTTTTATATCACACTTTGCCCAGATTTGTTTGTGGAGACAACAATGGACAACAGAAACACTTTTAAGGATATCACCACCATGAAGGAATTCTGGATGGTAAGTTAATATGATGGCAATAGTGACCCAGTTTATTTTCAGTTCATGCAGATAAGTAATTTCTCAAAAACAAAAAAACAGAGAGAGAGAATTAATTTTAATATCCTATTGATATTTTAACTATGAGAAAATGGCTATTTCACCCATGGCCCTTCCTTTTGTTTAGACTTGTCTAAAGGTCATAATTCACAATTCTATTGCCATTTTCACATCAAAATCAAGACCAACAAATGGGGCTGTCATTAAGGTCTAGGGGCTGGCGTAACCTCACCCCCTCCCCACACTACTAAGAAGATGACCCCCAGCTACTTTCACAAGGAAATAGAAGGAAATTAGAAACAAGAGTAATTCCTGGCTGTTTGGTTCCCCGCCAACTTGACTTGTGGTATTTACCCGGAAACTTAAAATGTTATAGACACTGCCCTGTCTGTGATCACACAGACAGTTTCTGATCATGTTGTGGGCTGTCACAGTGCCAACATGTGATTTACATTGATATACAAAGCCCGATGAGTTTAGCTCAGCAACTCAGTTTTTTCACAGCTGCACCGCCTGTTGAAACAATCATAGCAAAATGCTTTTTTTCTGTTTATTGTAGTACTCCAATGGTCCATTGTCTGATGGCTTATACTGGGAACAATACTACAACGACAAGAATGTATCAGATGATGACCTTGGCTTCATCTATTTTGAGAACAAAATCCTTGGACGGCCACGCATTAGACAACTGAGAGTTAAGAATGACTCCTGTGTGTAAGTAACCATTTCACTCTTGAAAAACCTCACAAAAATTTAAATTTTGTCTTTAAATCCAAAAAAATAAAATATCTAGTACATGGGCTATGCAAAAGTTGTGCTATTCAGGGTTCATCTAAATGGTAACATCATAGGATTTTTTTCACACAAAATTAATGTAAAAGTTGGATAATATTTGAGGAATTAGTAATCCTAACATAGTGTGATCTAGGAGTGAAGGTGTCTTTAATGATAATTTGAAGTTGTCATGATGAAGGGTTGTCAAAACTAGCCATCTGCTGGCGAGAATTGCCACCTACTTGGTTAGTATCGGCCAGTTACTCTGCTCAGCATTTCTTTACAGATGTTGCTTTTTTAAATAAAATATCCCTGGACTGGCCACTTACCTTGACAACTCAGCCATCTACTTCAAAACTTTCTGACAACCCTGATGATGTGACTATTAATTTATTTCTGTTAAAAGTGGTGGTAGCCCTCTGGCTTACTGTTAGATATTTTTCCCTTGCAGTGTGCATGCTGACTTTCAGAGTGTGATCAAGGAGTGTTATGCACCTTACTCACCTGGTAATGAGGATAAAGCACCATTTGGCTTAATGAATGGATCTGCGTGAGTGTTCAAACACTTTTAATCTCTTGAAAGACTATAAGGTAACACTCCTTTCCCCCTCTCTTTGGGAGAAATAATTTGACCTCTGAATGTCTTCTTGGCAGCAGGTGTTGTAGTTTCTCTTCCAAGAACTGTTAAGTTAAGTAACATGAAAAGTATTACTTTGGAATATTTGTTTTGAGCAAAAAAGTGCTCAAAGTTTGCCTAACCAAGGCTGTTGCATGACTGTCTAAGTTTGCAATTTAGTCAGAGGGCTCATGACTTTTCTGGCCCATGACATCTATCAGGCAAGTGACCATGAAAAGTTAACTGCCCAGCCTACTGACAATGCAGACAACCCACCATGCCTTTTTGTGGTCCTGAAATTAATGTGAACTATACTGTTTTGTAACAGATGGACGTACCAAACTGAAAAGGAGCTTGATGGTCGGTCTCACTGGGGAAGAATTACCACATACAGTGGAGGAGGGTTTACTATGCTGCTGGAAGCCAGAAAGGAAAAAACCAAAGCATTAATTGCCACATTGAAGGTAAGTTGTAAAAAAATGTTGTGTATGCTAGTAAATGTGCAGTGAACAACAAAGCATAGACTAGAAGTCACAAAGTGGCAAACAAAATCAATAAGTTTATCTTTTGAACCCATTGGCAGATCCAGACCTACAGATAAGGGGCCTGGATTTAAAAAAATTTTTTTTTGGCCTCACCTGGAGCCCAAAATAAGGTGGGGGTGGGGGGGGGGGGGGACGGGTTGGATCCACCGCTGGAACCAATCCCTGCAATGCCACATTACCCTTAGTCCATCTTTTAAATAGCACAGAAATCCTTGTTCTGGCCCCCCACCTGTGTACCAGTATTTGAGTATATGTTATGATAGGACTGTTGAGAAAAGCCATTGTCAATTTCCTAATCAGGATGAAAGGAAATTTGAAACTCACTTGCAGTAATTCGTTGAGTCCTGGGGGGGGAGGGGGGAGTACAGAACAAGGATCTTGGTGCTGCTTTGCAGACGTTACTAACTGGTGTTAGATTACATCTGCGATGCAGGCTACATTAACCAACCTCCAACAGAATTGGATTCAAACATCACTTTACTTCAGTGTTTTTAGAACTTACTTGTTCACGTGTATTATACCAGGCCTAGTTAACTCACGTTCACATTACCCTACTTACCATTATTATTCTGTGACTGAGTCTTGTGAAATGTGATTAATTCATTTATCTCTCTGTGAAGGCACTTAATTACTTAACAACTCATAGTTTTGGATTAACAGTAATTATAGCCTGTTAGTTGGTTATTTTAGTTTTTAACAGGGAAGTGAATTTAAGAGTGTTTGTTTTTTCTCTCAGGAAAATCTTTGGTTGGACCGTGGTACCAGGGTGGTGTTTATTGACTTCACAGTCTACAATGCCAACATCAACTTGTTTTGCATAGTCAGGTATGTACCCCACTTTCAACCACTGAACTCATCATCTGAGCCAGTGTAGCAATGATTTCATTGGTTTATGTAACAGTAAGGACTGTTTAAATAGGCTTGGAGGGAGTTAATAGGCAAGTCCAAAAAACTGGCTTTGGGATTTGTTGTTGTTTCATTTGAGTTAAGGAGGTTGGAAAGAAATGGCTTGGGAAGGTATGATTGCAAATCACTCCTGCACAGGCAGCCCAAGCCCATCATTACCGCTCAGTAATGCAAAAAGGGAAAGAAACATTGTTAAATGAAGGAATGGATTTCTCCTGATTACGTGCAATGTATTCTCGCAAGAGGTGATTTGCCATCAATTCCGTGCATTTATATGCCTGCTGGGTCCCTTTAAACTGTTTCTGAGAAAACTTAACAGACAAGAATAATAATAATAGTTTTTAAAAACTATGTTTTAGTTTAAACACAAACTGGAACTCATTTTTCTCTTGTTTTTGTTAGGCTCATCTTTGAATACCCAGCCACTGGTGGCTGCATCCCATCATTCAACTTCCGGACAGTGAAACTAATCCGCTACGTCACAACTTTGGACCACTTTGTGATGGCATGTGAGGGAATCTTTATCGTCTTCATCATCTACTACAGCATTGAAGAGATCTTGGAGATCAAAAAGCACAAGCTGAAGTACTTCAAGAGCTTCTGGAATGTGCTTGATATCATTGTCATCTTCCTTGGCTATGTCGCCATCGTGTTTAACGTGTATCGCACCTTGACTGTGAATGACTTGTTACAAGGGCTCTTGAAGAACAACAAGCAGTATGCCAATTTTGATTCCCTGGGATTTTGGCAAACACAGTTCAACAATATGGTGGCAGTGGCTGTGTTCTTTGCCTGGATCAAGGTAAAATATGAATAGAAATGTTACCATGCATGTTAAGGTGATGGTGTCCAATCTATTCACATTGAGTGAATGAGTGAAACATTTTCTTTATTCTCATTACCTACCGTTTGTTTGTTTGATTGATTTAACAGTGATTTTATTGGAATACAGTAGATTCTATTCAGTATCTAGGTATTAGGAGGTGAAGAGTCAATATTAATTATTGATATTGTTTTTCAGGTCTTCAAGTATATCAGCTTCAACAAGACCATGACTCAGCTCTCTGCCACTCTCAACAATGTAACCTATCACTTTTCTTTAATTTAGGGGTTTCATTGCATTTTGATCTTCTCTCATCCTTATTAGCCTGTTTTATTTATTCCTCCCTCCCCTCCCCCCTCCCCGCTTTTGTGGCCAGTAACTCATGTTGTACTGCATACAAAACCAAAGTAGCGACCTACCAGAAACCAGTCCCGGGGGAACTGATATAGTTCGTGACCCTTTTGACCCTTGTAGATTTTGACTTTCTGGGTCTGAAATAGAGCTAAATTTTCTGTTTTGTCAAAGGACTGTTATAGGGTAGGGAAAATCACATCTGCAAACTCCCCACCCAAATTTTTGAGGTGTACCCCTCCCCCCCCCCCCCCCCCCCCCCCAACAAACGATTAAGTGCTTTAAAACCGAAGTTATTTCCACGGAGTGATCGCATACAACGTATACTTGTTGCTTGTTATTTAATAAAATAATGGAAGGTTCAATAAAACCTCGCCTCTCAAAAGCGTCTGAACAGCAATGAAGGGTGAAAGTTTGGACCCCCCTCAATTAAGATTCATGGATCTGCCCTTACACGGAGATATTCAAGGCGAACGAAGCCATTTGCTGTGTGATGCGTCGTGTACACTGTTGTAAAAGCCTTCCACGTTGTAACTGTACATAATTTTTTTTCTAGTGCGCAAAAGATGTGGGTGGCTTTGCTGTGATGTTCTTCATCATCTTCCTTGCCTATGCTCAGTTAGGTTACCTTGTGTTTGGTACTCAGGTCCGTGACTTCAGCACATTTGAGGACTCCATGTAAGTTCCGCACTTTTATCATCACTTCTTGTTATAACGTTTAATCTCACAAGCAAATGCGCACTTGTCAGCCTGAGAGAATGATAAGAAAGCAAGAGAAAGTGGCTTTCTGTACCTCGCCAGGTTGCCCCTTATTTCTTGGAAATGTAGGGGTGCAGGACAAAGGGAACGCTAGAAAAGGACGAATAGATGGGGAGGGGAGAGGGGAAGGCGTCCCTTACCACACTCCACCAAGGGTTGGTTCATAGTGGAAATGCTTTCGTCTGCAGTGCCTACTGTTCGCACACAGAAAACATGACGCGCAAATTTGCAAACACTCGCGCGCGTATATCTCTACGTCACTGCAGGGTTGTCATTAAGAGCCAGGGGCCGGGGATTTTCCCCGGCTACTAAGAGAGTGGCCCCCGGGTACTTTTATTGGAAAATAGAAGAAAAATAGAACCAAAAGAAATCCCTAGCTGTTTGGTTTCCCCGCCTACTTGTTGTGTTTACCCGGCAACTTGAAATCTTAGTGACAACCCTGCGTCAGCATTTCAAAAGGAACCTTATTTCTTGGACTTTTAAGAAGTAGCCTGTTCCAGACATTGCTGCTTCCTAAGTACCTACATACTCCTTCCAGGAACCCATACGTTGTCCAGGAACTTACCAGACTTGCTCCACGCGCGAACACGCAAACCCTCGCGCGCGTATATCTCCATGTTAGCATTTCAACAGGATCCTCATTTTTTGGACTTTTAAGAAGTGGCTTGTTCCGGGCGTTGCTACTTCCAAGTACCTACATACTCCTCCCAGAAACCCATTCATCGTCCACGAACTTAGCAGATTTGCTCCACGCGCGAACTCGCAAACCTTTCACACGTTGTTTGCGGGCTTGGCTTTAATCAAGCTCCTCGGACATAAAAGAGTGTTGCTTACATGTACTTTTGTTGTTGTGTATCTACGAACGAGAAATTGATTTACTGCCATTCATTTTGCTAGCTTTACACTCTTCCGTATCATCCTGGGTGATTTCGACTTCCACGCCCTGGAGCAAGCCAACAGAGTTCTTGGCCCGATCTTCTTCATCACCTATGTTTTCTTCGTCTTCTTTGTGCTGCTCAACATGTTCTTGGCCATCATCAACGACACTTATGCTGAGGTCAAGTCCAACATCGCTAATCAGAAGAGCGAGTTTGAGATTGGAGACTATTTCAAGAAGGTAAGCCGGGTTTCAAACACAAAAAAGGCGGAGGGGAAGTGAACCCTCTGTTTCACATGTCACTGTTTGTTTTTCAATTATGAAGTCGGGCAACATAGTTCTAGCGGAGATTCAGGACGCGTGAGACGCGACACAGAGCTTTTTCGCGATGGTGAATCAGTGGCAACTGTTGGCAAGTGTTCCCTCCACAAAAGGCGGGCATCGCTTCTGTGTTGAAATCATTAAGTGTTTTTCTTTGTGCCATCTCTTCTTGCCTCTTTCTACATTAGTATTCTTATGCTCAAGTTTTCCCTCACATTAGGAGAAGTCAGTGGAATGCTATTTTTGCTCAGTGTTAAGGCGTTCATTGAAAGACCGAGGAAAACGCGTTAGGCGCGAGATAAAGTAATTTTTCACTTTCAGTTCCATCATTTCTAGCTTTATACCGTTACAGTTGTAAAGTGCTCTACCGACTGAACTATAAAGAGTTGACAATTACGTAATCAGTGTTTATAGAAAATGTTGAAAACCTTCACAATAAGAGACTAGTCGTAGTTCTCTTCAAGTATGTTCGCCAATGTAGTTTTGTAAAATTATGGGCGTTGTTGCATTGAAGACGGATGAAATTTCTGGAAACACACCTTCTTTCTGTGCTACAAGTGATTTATGAGCAGCCCGGAATTACCAACGAGCGTTTTCAGACAACTTTTTAAATAAAATATAATTTTGTCGCGTTCTTAAAAAAGACAATGGATTTGCACTCTGCTTTTTGCTCTATGTGGTCTTTTACTGCACGCCGCGGGGAATTGAACCCGCAAATAGTATAACGACAAACTTTCAACTAAATAATGAATAACACAGTAGATTTCCGATAACATTTATATTTGTTAATTGTAAGTGACGGTTCTCTTAGGTTTTAAGCTAGTGAAACATGAGTAATTCAAAGTTCCAAATCCAGTAAATTAATGGAACGTTAGGCAGCGATAATTTGAAAGTATAAGCAGGTGTTTGAAAAAACAACATTCACAACTTACACAAACTATATTGGTTTTTCAATTTCCTGTCCTGTCCTTGTATTCTAATTGATTGAACTCACTCACTGGTTGCTCGGCAACCGCAAAATGGACGACTTTTGATTGGTTTCTTTCGATTGCGTGGGCCTTTTAATTGGATGTTACAATAAGCCCACCTAGCGCAGTAGGTTTTCTCCTATAAAGAGCTTTTTATCAGACAACTGCTGGAGTCAATGGAGTGAGTGTCTGAAATGATGTAACTGTGAAATCGAAAATTGCTTGGCGAGCAAGACCTTGATCAGTTACCTCGAAACAAGTTTTACGTAGCCAAATGTTGTTGTAGAAGTAGGTTATGTGAGCGAGTTGATTTTGCTCCACAGGGCTACCAGAAGATGTTGGATCGCCTCTCATTCAAGCGCGAAAAAATCGTCGACATCCAGAAAGCACTCAAGAGCGCAGATGTAAACCAGGATAACAAGTTGGACTTTGAAGAATGGAGAGCTAACTTGAAATCGTAAGTATCGCTGATTTTTTGTCGTTGAAATGCTGGCGTCGCGCTGGACAATTTTACCGAATCAGCGTTTGTTTGTCGCTTGTTTAAGCGAGGTTCTTTCACTGAACTGTGAATAAATATCGCTTGCACTCTGTAAAACCAAACATGGTTAATGGTATTATGTAATAGACCCTTTTAAACACGCATGAGGCCTTAAAAATTGTCCGCTTCTGATATTTGCAGATGATTATGTTCAGTAAGAAGAAATGTCCGCTGCTTGTACATCACAGTAGCACGTTATCTTTTTCAAGTCTTTTGACCCGGCTGTTTCGACCAGAGGACTAAGCGTTAAAATATTCTCCCGCCAAAACACTGTAACTAGCTTTTTTTTATTATCGGAATTTACATTTTAGCTAACTAGAGTTTCAACACCGCAGGTTGATGTAATCTAAAC
This sequence comes from Porites cylindrica, assembly GCA_964035525.1. Taxonomy (NCBI): domain Eukaryota; kingdom Metazoa; phylum Cnidaria; class Anthozoa; order Scleractinia; family Poritidae; genus Porites; species Porites cylindrica. Next base: position 32,403,297 of record OZ037784.1, on the reverse strand, counting down.
TAATGTACATTTAAATAGATTATTTATACTTGAAAAATTGAACCGTGAAATGATTCAAAATTCAGGTTAAAATCACTTTTTTACGGTTCCGTTTAATCGGGAAAATCGTAACAATTGTCAGCTCTGTTCTCTGTCCTTTTTTTCTCCAAAAAAGTGCTAAAATCAGCATTCATGATAAAAACACCTAAATCAAATGTTATTTTGCAATCTTTCTAAAACAGTTGTTAAAACAATGACACATGTTTTTTAGCTAAAATAGAAATTTTTGGCTTTTTCATTGCCGTGGTTTTCTTGGGCGTATCCAGACATGCTGTCTATTTGCAAGGTGCTGTTCGATATGTTGCCTTACAGAAAGTTTAGAGATTTAGTAAACTTAAGATGCAGTAGCTTCACTGTAACAAAACGGTGGACATAAATCTTGTGTGTCTGGTCTTGTAGGCGTGGCCACGCGGATGCTGAAATTGAAGCGGTATTTGCTAAGTACGACTTGGATGGTGACAGAATTTTGGATGAAGAGGAACAGAGGAAGATGCAAGAAGACCTTGAAGGACAGAAGGTGAGGTTTAAAATTCGCTAAATTGCCGGCCCAAGTCAATATTTGACACATTTCCAACTTTTATAATTCGGACTTTTGATGTAAGGAACGGCAGCAAGTTGGACCACATCTCAGCAGGAGCTGATTACCCTGATTTTGATCAGCTCCTGATTAGAAGCGGCCGTCGCTTCAGTGGTCAGTCAGTTCAGACCGCGTGCTATACCACACTTCTTAATTTTCGGATCAGTCTTAAGTTTCACTCATATTGAAGCTATAACTTTCAGAAATTTACATGAAAGAACCTATGCACTACAAAAATCCACTTAAATCAGCACAAGCTCAGTGACATTTGTTAAAAGGCGTGTACACAAGAATCTGTGGCGTGTTTTTAAACAGAACTTTTCTCTCTTGGCTCGGCTTCTTATTTGTAATCGTGTCCGTATAGGCTGAACTGAACGATGAAATTCAGGAAATGGAACGAGCCAAGGAAGCAAAGAGCGCACGCCCGAAGAGTGCCAACAGTTTCGCTGGCAGCGATGATAGTGATGACGAGGGATCTACTGGAGGACTTAGTGCTCGCGCGGGCTCGGCTATGGGTCGTCCCAGTGCCGGCGGAGGAGGAGTCTCGTATGAAGAGTTTAATGTGTAAGTTGACCTTTTTTGAGCCCTATCTTTGCCCCTCACAGGCCAAGCCTGAGTTGTGTTAGATAACGGTTAGAAGCTAACGCAGTAATCGCACCAATCAAAGTCGCTTTTTGATCTCATTGTATAGTATTGTAAATTGTGATAGTTGTGAAGGTGGACTTGTATTTTGTTAACTCTGTTGTTTAGTCCACGCATGACACTGACTTGTCACCTTAGAATCCATAAGTTACCCCGTCCAACCCTTGCCGTGTTTATGTGAATGCAACTCTTTAAAGCAGCAAACTTCGAATTTTTTCCAGCTTCCTATGCAGTCTTTTTGTGGATAGTCACTCAACGGTCTTTAATGGGCAAAAGCGCTTTGCGAGAAAACTGCGTAGGAGACGTAACTTAGTCGACCGGTTTTCTGTACTTTTCTGTGACGCAATTCAGCGACTTTCGGTTACCATTTTTTTAAAATGGATTTTACACTCAAATAGAATAAAAGTTTAACACATTTCGTTTACTTTTCAGCCTCAGTCGCCGCGTAGACCGAATGGAACACTCCATCGGAAGCATCGTTTCCAAGATCGATGCTGTGCTTGTCAAACTGGAAGCCATGGAGAAGGCCAAACTGAAGCGACGAGAGACCATGGCTAAACTACTCGACTCCATTGCTGATGTGAGTTGGCACACGCAGAAATTTTAGACAAAAAAAAGACAATTATGTTTTCATATTCATATAAACCTTTTTTCTTCAAATCCTAACTTGAAACAAAATTAAATATAGAGAGAGAGTGGTGTCTGGAAGAAAGGGAGTCAGATTTTCTAAGAACTGCTCTTTCACGCGTGAGGTGACGCTTCTGTTTTCTTCAACAGAACGGCCGTGGTGAACACGGGGAGAGAGACTTGAAACGAGACCAGATGGAGAAACTTGTCCGAGAGGAGCTGGAACGCTGGGATAGTGAGGCGTCTATGAACCGAGGCGATGCGAGCCCTGCTGTTTCCCGAGCTCCCACCGCCAAATCGAGCCGCGGATCCCCGTCGCGAGCGTCCCAAGCCTCTGCAGCTTCTGTCAGGACGGTGAGTTTTAACGATCATAAAATGCGAATCATAACATGCCTTGTAAGATTTAGCACTTGTAATTTTTTTTTTTTCAGTTTTGGATAATAACGATTATTTTAAGTCTATCCTTAAAATTAAGCAGCTGTGTCACGAAATATATCAAAATTCTAACAGTCGTGGGTGGGAACTGCCAGCAAACTAGGAAAAACACACACAAAAAAATAGCTGCTCAGAACATGGAAAGAAAGCATGAATAACACAGCAATTACAAGAGAGGAACGGATGGACAAAACTTGACGAAGATTGAAACGGATTTTCATTATGCCTTTTGAAAACTTGTTAGCAAAACAGTTTTTCAAAGTTCGTTAATATTGTTTGGAACGTTTGATATACTACTTGGAAGGCATGTTTGTTTTTGTTTTCATTTTTTTATTATTTTGCCATTTACAGGAAATTTCTCAAGTTCCATAGCGAATGGGCGAATCTTTGTTTACACTTTTTGCCTCATTAACATATGCTTCTCACTTTCTTATGACGCTAATAAAATAAAAACTCTGAATATTTAAAGGGCATAACAGTTTTAGTTATCTCTGAAAATTTGAGCCCAATACACCGAATGGTTTCGGAGAAATTCTCTTTTAAAAACTCGAAATTTTACAGAGAATGTATGGCTCATTAACTTTTTTGCCACACAGCAATTTCGCAGTTTTTGATGGCTGATATTTCCTTCAATATTGCTCGCAAAGAGCTGAAAATTGCGCAAATTGCCCAAATTTATCAGCTCTTTCGACTTTTGCATTTAATTCATACATACGGCCACGGCGTCTATGAGTTGAGTTGTATGCTAATGAGGTAAAATGTAAACAATGACGTCAGCAAAGATTCGCCTATAAGGGCGCATGATTGGCACTGTAAACAAAATGAACCAGACAACCGTGGCACAACGTCTTTAACCCTGAAAGCCCCAAGAGTGATCAGTATCAAAATTCTGCTTGTGATATCAATACTTTTTAGAACAGATTCAGATTGGTAATGAGATATAAGGAGATGATTATACAGTGAGTTGATACTTCAACTACTTGGTCGTTACTACTTTTAAAGGAAACCTGTAGGGACAGCAAATGGGAATTTGAATTTTGATTTTAGGGCTTAAAGGGTTACGGCAGGCAAATCCCTTTCATTCTAAAGGGTTCAATCAAAAGAAACTTATTTCAACACTCTCCATAATATTATGCTTTTCTGTTTTTCTTATAGGAGGGAGTTCCCCCCGTCTTCAACGAACACACAAACGTTTAATTCACGAGTCATTGGCCCAGAAGGAAGATTTTAGTGCTAGATAAATAAAGAATACGATTTAGAGTTAATTTATTCACACTCATATATCACTGCCAAAGCAAAGATTATTTACTAGAGACTGTGAGCAGTGCTTTTACACGAAAGTAAGAACTATTTGCGCTGAAATTCAAGGAGTTTTTGCGATTCCACACGTCGTCTTCCTCTCAGGTACACCGTTGTTTTGGTCTTTTCCTGTTCAGGAAGCCCTGCTCAAAGTCTAAGTTTGCGTCCACATTGGATAACCACAGGTTGATTCATTGTTTTAAATTTGGTCGTATTTATGGATATCCTTAGGTTCCGTCATTTTTTCACACGATTTGCCAGTATAAGGTGCTCATAGATCTGATTTTTTCTCCTGGAAGTCTTCTTATCATTCCTCGAAGGAATAAAAAAACTTGTGAAATTATGACTTAAATATACAAAAAAACATTTCAGAGGGTAATATATTGCAGTAGATTTGTAAATAGTTGGAAAAAACGTCACGTGCTTTTACTGTGTCACGATTTTTTAGTAGTGCATGACACTTCTTCGTCACGTGCATATCACGTTGTTTGCACATGCCCAGATCTTCCGTAGACAATCTTCTCCGTAGAAGTGATTTAACAACGTAACTGTTAATAACAAAAATTTGATTATAAAATCTACCTTTTCACGTAGCTTCAGTTTACATCGTATGTAACAAAAAAAGAGCGGGGGGTTATGACGAAAGACATTGTAAGAAGAGGGTTTCGACCAAGCTTTAGCGTGTATTTGTTATAAAGCAAGACGAAGTGTGTTTTTTAGACAAGCTGTTTCGTAAATTTGAGACTAGGATAAACACACGATTCTGGGAGGAAAAGGTGGGCAGGGAAATGCCCTTGATAGAGCAGTAGAAATGGAGCCTAATTTGGTGGGCAGTTTCCCAGAATCGTATGCTGATTTTTGAAGCTATTGTGAGATAGATTCATTAACCTCTAATAATCGAATGATAATCATTGTAGAATTATGTCTTTATTGCACTCGACTGCTGGCGGTTTAGGGGCAGCTTGGGGTGAATTGGTAGTCGTAGTGCTGTGGTCCATTACTCTTTGTTACTACAATTTATGCATGTTACACTCATTGCTCAATAAAAGAGACGTAAATGCCTTTGCCTGTTTCATTGTGTTTTTTATGAAAATGATAAGGTTTTGCTCTTAGCCTCGTTTTGAAAGTGAGAATTTTTGGAACTCTGAAATGGGCTAATACGTCAGACATGCGTTAGCTTTTCTGCAACTGATCCCAGGGTCAACGAAGCCAGACTTTTGGAGTAGGAGCGAGAGAGAAGATTGTGGTAGGCCTCCTTCGATTTCCCCACCTTAAAAAGATGCCCTCTCATTTGGATAGCCCCCTCTCTACCACTCGTCGAAAATAAGTTAAGGATATTAATATCCCTGTGAATTCTTTCTGCCAGTGAAAGCTTCATGAACACAAAATATTTTAGTCTCACATTGAATAAACAAGCAGAACATTTGTGTCCATCAGCCCTCATAGTTGTTAGTGACTTGTAAAGCCTGCCCATCTCACTCGCCGAGTCTACTTCCCCATGTACATTCACGAGTAGATGAAAGCCTTAAGCGCTTAGTTTACTTCCTATGTTTTGAAGGGCCTCGGGTCAGTGGACGTAACTCTTTATTTGTAAGAATACTAGCAGTACCTCTGACTCGTACCCAGTCGCTATTTATGTGTTTTGGGGGTGAGAGAAGATTGGGGGCGGGGGTTAGGTTGAGGCACGCGCGGGGTCTCATTGAAAGGGACGAAGGAAAAATAGCGACGCTATTTTTCCTAACCCCCAATCTTCTCTCACCCCCAAAACACATAAATAGCGACTGGGTACGAGTCTGGCAGTACCTCAATTATTTTCCATAGGGATTGAAAAGCGAGCGAAATATGCTAGCGCACGTGGTCTTCAACATCTTTATTTACAGCCGGCATCTAAATACCTTTACGTTACTTTTCCTATGAGAAAAAGAGCTAAAATAATATTAATACGTAATCAACTTCAACTACCTCGGTTCTACGCTACTTTTCTCTTCTCTTACATTTCATTAGAAACGTTCTTCTTCGGTGTGTCAAATACACCGTATAGTTAATATTTACAATTTGACAAAAATATTACCTGTTTTTAAAAATACCTCTTCTCGTTCAAATAAACCTAAAATACTCATGCGGAACCTCTATTTAGGCATGAAGCGGGTTTAGGCTTTTCATACCACTTTAAGTACGCTACTTTTTTTACTAATAATTACTCGAAGCCGACGTAGTTATCAAAGACTTTTGAAAGGAAAGCTACTGAAGTCTTCGCATTAAATCCTTTTTCAAAGGCACTTGTAAATTATTTGCTAAATGTTGATTACAACGTCCTTCATTAATCAATGTGATAACAATTTCATTGTTTGATTGAACAGTTTTAAACCTAAGAAAAGAAAAGTATCTTTATTGCGTTTTTTGATGGTTTTCGTTCACTTCGTAGGCGAAGATTCTTCGCTAACACACGCGAAGTGCTTTGGATTTTTAAATTTAAAACCAGTCAGATACTGGTGATAGTGTGAGGCCAGCTTGTCGCTATGGATGGACCGAGTTTATACCAAGCAACAGTTGTTTGAGAACCGAGGGCTTGGAACTCAAATGTGATCATTCGTCCGACCGCCAATCAGCCTCAGCGTCATACGCGCCAAATAAGGAGATGGTTCGTGCTGTCATCTCGTCCAGCAGATTCACTGGCGGAGCTTGACCTAAAGTCTTCGTAACCATCTCCACCACTGATGATCAACACATCTCGGGCGCTGTTAGTGCCAGGTGCAAGGGGTGCAGTCGTAGTGGATGGAGCAGTACCGGAGCCTTTCTCGTTGGTGCCGTCTTGTGTTCCTTCTTTTGGAACCTCAACAGCAGTAAGAAAGCGCACATGCCCAGTATGTCCATGAAAGGAGGCTGTAGCAGACGGACAATTTCGCAGAGAAGCCGTGCTGGCGGTAATTGTTGGCAGCGGTAAAGTTAACACCACGCCTGCGCTGGTGCCGATCCAAAGAAGATCTTTACAAGCAAGCAGAGCAGTGACACGTAGACAAGCCGCCTTGTGTTGACGGATGATGGCATCAGAACCTAACGAAAACAACGAGTGTCGTTAGTAATCGTATTTCAAACATTAGTAATACGCATTTGTTTCGTCGCAACCGGAAACTAAAGAAAGGATCGTACTTTTTTTTAAAAAAAAAAAAAGCTTTGTTGCTTTTTTTACAAGAATTACTTTACCCACTGCAACTTACCCTCTAAAAACGGAACGTGCATAAATCCTTACCGTACTTTGTTAAAATTTTGTGCGGTTCTATAGTACTGGTTATCAAGCTGGGCGTCGGAAAGGAACATATAGCTCTTGCTCCAAGTACAAAAAACTAAGGAAATATCAATGATGTTTGAAACTAAATTTGAGCCGTGACCGTTAGTAGAACATGTTTCTTATATAATTGTAATGACTTAATCTTAAAGGCCAATCAAGTGCAACGAAGGTTGGTTAGACACCTCGTACCCAGGTTTGTTCGGTCAGAACTGAAATGGTTATTCGACTTACTTGCGAGCATTTTATGGACTGGCGGGGCGACATCGACATCCGCTAAACACTCGTATCGCGTGGCGTGAAACAACCTCACAGCAGCAGAACTTTGAAGGGATATCCACACCCCCATGCCGGAACTGGCCATGCGGTAAACGGATCTGTCCTTGTCCAAGCTGCAGTTAAAGGATGTCTAGGAAAGAAAATTCAGGGTTGTCAGAGTAGCATTCTTGCGAATGAAGAGAGGTTTTGACAAGGACCACTGGAGAGTGACTTGATTCTTACCTCGACCTCTAAAGTAGTCGTGTTGACGATGACTGCATTACAACCCAGTCCACACCACAGACGACCGTGTATAGCGGTCATGCAGGAGACCGTTGCCGACTCACCGATGTGAAGCATCACGGGATTGCCAACTTCCCACGCGCAACCTGGATACCAAAACATCGACATTTTGAGTCCATGTTCGATAAATTAAAATTCTAACATGACTCCGAGGCTTTAGGGACAAAACTGCAAATTTTTAATGACTCCATTGTCTCGCCATTCCCAGAAGAGACTTGAACATAAAGAAAACCAAACCAAATAATTATAGAAAAATGACTTGAAAGCCTCAGAGTCATGTTAGAATTTTAATATGTCGAACGCGGGCTATTACACAGGTTTAAGTTTGGTTCCAACCGACTTCCAGACATGGATTAGAATTTTGTCCATTTTAAACCACTTCAAAAAAAAATCGAGTTGGTTTCAACCCATCAGAATGTTGTACACATTCTCTCGGCAGCATACTAAAAGCCAGCTAGCCTGCGTAGCAGGTGCTTGGAAGTAATGAGCTCAGGACGGGGAACGGGGCGCGGGAGGGTCTGTTCTTTCTTGGGCCTAATACTTCCAAAGTGCCTGCTACGCAGGCTAAAAGCCACTAAAACTCCACTTCTAAGAAAGAACCTGTCAACAGAAGTTAAGCTAAACAGGCTCTTTTATAATGGAGGTAGAAAGACCTAAGGTTTAGCCTGCTTTATCTACTTGGTTCTTCTTATACAGTAATACTATTATCCATGGTAATACTTAAAGCCGTTTCAAACGTCATGCCACCGGTTTGGCCGATAAAATTCATGAATTAGATTCGGCGCGACAGCAGCACGACGTATGAAATGGGCTTTTAAATGAAAGTAGTTCAAGCTCACCTGGCTGCCTTCTGTAAACATACAAGTCACCAGTGGACAAAGAAATAAATACTTGGTTATCGACATACCTGAAAAAAGAGTACCAAAATTAAACATCAAAGGTAAGAAAACAAATTATCACTCGGTATTCATGAAAGAGCACCAGCTATTGAGAGGGAGAAGGAGTGGTACTTGTGGAACGCGTGGGAAACATTACTTTCAATGAAATGTAAAATGCTGACAAATGAGAGATAAGCTTGTATTGTAATCTGCTCTTAACTGGCACAATTTTCCCTGCCACTCACAGCAACACAGTTTTATTCGATATTTTTGGAATGCGATACTTTCAATTGCTCTGGTTTACTGCCAGATTTATCTGGGTATTTAGTTCAAAATAGCCTCGGGAATACATAGTGAATTAGGCGCGAAATTATGCCTTCAATTTAAGGTCAAATCATTCGAAAATAAATAAACAAATACAACAGATACTTACAAGATGCATTGAATCGATCCAGAATGTTGAATCTTTAACTTTGATTTCTTAGTTTGGGCTTCATTAGCAGGGTACATGTAAACACTAAAACAGTGAGCAAAATCTCATTAGATTTCACAAGCTAGTTTCACAAGGCAAAGAAGTAATAAAAAATTTATATATATCATGGAAGGAACATGTGTTTAATAGAAACCAAAGACTTACTATCCGTCCTCTGTACTCAGCCACACGGCACAAGCTTCATCCGTTTCAAAATTCACCAGATCTAAACTGTCTTTGCTCTGAGCACGAGACGAACATATTCTACGCTTGGAATGCTTCCGAGACCCTTTTCCCTTCATCTCGTCACAGCTCGAGTCATTCTCCTCATATTCAAACACATTCTCTTCCCCACTGCTGTCTAAGCCGTCCACACTTCCGGTGGTGCCGAGACTGCTGCCTTCGGGGCTCAGTCGGCCGTCGACGTGAAACGGCGAACTTTCGTCGAATTTCCCGCCAAGAAAACTCTCTTGACCCAGTCCCTCCTCGTCTTCGGAGCTACTATCAAACGCCATGATGCTTTGAGCTCCTGTGACATCCTCATCGCTGGTGTATCCGGAGCGAGAAATTTTGGCGCTTGTGTGTGTTTTGCTGCTCTTTTCGCTTCCCAGGGAGATGGACTGAGTTTCAGATTTGGTTTCGCTTTCAGACTGAAGAGCTTCTAAGCCGACGAATTTGGTTCCGGGGACGGTAGAGATGCATAGAATCCTTGACATGCAAACTGTTATGGAACCACATGGCTGAAAAAATGTTCAAGGTTGGTGAAATTTAACTTTTACTGTTGTTAAGAAAGTGAAAGTTTCTTTCATATGAACTTTAACGTTCTAAAAGGACGGGAAAAACGAATTTAAAAGGATAGAAAACGTCCTCGGCAGTCGCAAAACACCCAGAGACACTGTAAGTTAACTTATGTATGTTACAGGTCAAATTTGTTCGCAGGTTAAAAACTCTTAACCTAGGGTGATTCTTGATTTCCTTTGCCTACTAGGGCTAAAGGACAAAGGAATTTGAGAATGAACCTAGGTTAAATCAAAATTAATTTGAGATTAAATTTGACCCGTAGCATATACACCGATATCCGACACGGGAGAAGACGGAAAATTCCCCGTATTTGAAAAAATGAGTGAAAGCTACTGAGTACTGAGAAGTACTCTCTGCGGTATTTTTTTATGTATTTTCCAAAAAAAATTTGGAATTTTCATTGACTTTAAGACGCTATTCAATTTGGAGTTATAAGCTCGAGTTTCCAATATATTAAGTTTAAGTGATTACACCTCTAACCTGAATTTGAGTTCCCATTCTGAGGATGCACACTTGTCCTACATAACCATCGCTATTACAAACCCACACATCTCCTGAACCACAGTGGTTCCCTCTATCCAGCATGTGTGGCACTTGGCAAGGAGAAGCACAAGTGAACTAAAAGTAAAACGGAAAATTCATGTCTTAGTTAAGGTAAATGGCTAAAAGTTCTGAACTCAGTTCAGGATGCTCTAACTTTGGGATTTCTTATTTTACAAAAAACTTAAAAACAAATCATAGGATAAGATTTTTTAAATTCTTATAGATCGAAACTTCCTATTTGAATTACAGAAAAAAATTTCTTAACTTATCATTTGTTTTTAATTTTCCTTGTGAAATAAGTGAACGGTTTCTAAAATTGAGAGATGAGAAGAAATCTTGAATTTAGAGTGGGACTCGTTGTTTACAGAAATAGGGGCTATGAGTAGACCATATGGCATGCAAAGAAAGTGGTGTCCGATAGCCTGGGGCTCATGGATTTTGCTATCAGGCTAGTGAATTCTGTTCTTAACTTGCCCGATCGGCAAGTGAATTTTTGGGGGGAATTCAAATTACAGAAGAACTATCATCAATCCTGCTCATCAATTTTTTTTCAGGCTAGCTGAAATGACTTTAGGGCTGGTACATACTAGGTACAGCTTGCCATGAGCTGTAAAACTAACTTTCTTTGCACCCTGCCATACTGGTGCTGTTTGAATATTGGAGACTACTGATAAGGTTACAAAATATGGCCTATGCCTTTCATAGCCCATACAACAAAACAAATTCAACCATATAGGGTACGGTCATTTTAACCCTTTAAGTCCTCATATCCACATACAAATTCTCCAAACTGATCTCTGTACATTTCCTTCATGGATGGGTTGAGAGAATTTGATAAAAGATCAAGGCATTTTCTCTTAGGTGATCAATTTATTAATTGTCATAACCTAATCTCTGGACAATCTATGGATATGGTTAGGAGAAAATTGATGTTGGTCACCATTGGGACTTAAAGGGTTAAGCACCACAGTTACTATATTTTCTTGTACATTATCATTAGCAGAAGTTTGACCAACAAAATCCTACCTGCATTCCACTTCTAGTCTTGTTGATAGGAATACAATATTGAAACTCAGGAGGAAAAGTGTCTTTGGCATATGCTAAAGATAAAAAGCAAATTTGAGTAAACACAGGAAAAGGACTGTCTTTAAAAGAATTCTTTGAAGAAGACCCTTACCAAGCTTCTGTTTAGCGTCTTCAAAATAAGCTTCCCAGGAATTCTTTATTTCTGTTTCCAAGAACAAGAATTGAAAAAGCTCCTCTCCTTCCCTGTGTGACAGGAATACAACAACAAGAATAGTAACTTTATTTACCATGCTTTTCATAAACACATGAATTCTGAAGTTCAAAAGCCAACTGACATTCGCATTTTTCGCTGCCGTCAATCATCTTAGCGGACCTCTTAGGAAACAGAAGCTTATTTCAGCTGGTTCAAAAGGTGATGGTTTGTGATTTGTGATTGGTCGTTTTTTTTGTCTGATGTGTGTGTTTTTGCGTTTCAAGGCTGGTTGCTTGTGATCATAATTATGATTGATGGTAGCAAAAAACATAATTGTGAAGGCGACTTTTGAACTTCAGAGTTTGTGTGTTTTTGAAAAGCGCAGTAAAAAGGTGAAGAAACATCATCAGTGGTCACCAAGAAGTTTTTACGGTTGTCCTCCTGAAGTTGGAAAATTGCTAATCACAGAATTTATTTGTGAGATATTCCCTCATGTATTACTATAAGTAAAATTCAATAACCTAAAGAATACTGGTAGTTAACAAAGTTAACAATGTCGCACAATTTTGATATAAAATAAATTATGGACAATTTAAATGACTACTTGAGTTTGAAAAGACATTAGGAAGCTTGGAGAGCTGGGTGTTTCATTCATTTGGTTAGAGCAAATTTCACCCATTAATGTACCTACATGTAGAACATGATCTAAAATTCTGCCAGACAACAATTATACCTCTGGAATTCACTTTATTACTTACTCTGTTTGTGCATGCAGTTCAAGTTTTGTGGATGTGGGAGGCTGTAGAGGAATTTGCTTCTCAGAAATTTGTCGGTTCACATCATTCATCAACTCCCGGATAGCTCCATCTAAGGTCTAAACGATTATAAAATAACATTATTATGCCAAGATAGCATTCACATTTAATTGTACAAAGGCCTGTGCAAAGTTTTAAAGTGTAGCCTTTTACATGTATAACCAAGGGAACGGCAAATTCATTTTGTATTTTGCAGGGTTCATAGTCTTTTGAGCTCTTCAATTTCCATGACTTTTAAATGACCTTTTCAAGTTTTCCATGACCTTCCTTGTTTTGGGCTATTTTAATTTAACCTAACTCAGTTCATAACAGACACAAACGCTGGTGTTTACCAAAATGAATGCTGTCTGTTCTTTTAAATTTTTAGCCGCAATCAAGACAGTGTCCTTGCATCAGGGCTGTCAAAAAGTTTTTAAGTAGCAGGCTGATAATGAATAGTTGGCGGAACTCACACCAAAGGCATAAAAGGCTGAGGCATCTAGGGACATTTTGAAATTTAGATTCTCAGAAATGGCTTTTCCAGGGGTCTTCAAAAGGTATTTTTCACCACAAAAGCCACCGTTGTTTCATCAGAATACAGGCAAGACTGGGAACAATGTCATCGAAATGTCCCAGCCATTCCATGACATCACACGGTTCAAACGTTTCACAGATTCAAGCCTGTTTAAATATGCGTTCAGTGTCATTCAAAACTGGGAAACAGGTGCTTTACAATTTTATTCGATGGTGCTCAATTTTGGTAGCAGTTATGGTACATGTAGAAGGAGATAAAAGTAGCCGGCTAAGGATGGCTAACTAGCTGGCAGTTTTGGCAAGCCACAGGCCCTTATTGACAGCCCTGTGTATTGACATCTGTAGTAACTTTTTCTAGCACAAATAATTCAGGCCTGGAAAATGAATTTTTGTAAATTAATTTTCATGACTTTCCAGGTTTTTCCATGACCTGTGCATTGAGGCAATGACAATGAAAAATAATTTGTATTTTTTGTTTTGAACATACCGGTAATCTAGACTGAAAAGGTACATCAACAGTATGTATTTACCACATGTCCTATCGTAAGAGTGTCAGCCAAGGCACTGATCTTGCTGAGTGATGACATATCATTATCAAGCTTCTCCAACTGTTTTTCTAAACTATTCCGCCTCTGAGCTTCAGGAGATGCTGCATACAACAAAATCATCAAGACATAACAATGAGTTATAGGTATGCAGTCAGTTTGTTTGTTGGCATTATAATTTCAGGCAAACCCCCATAAGCAACCGCCCAAAATGCAAAGATTTAATGGTCCCTTACACGGGAATAGGGGTGTAACGATTCATATTCCTTGCGATTCGATTCGATTTCGATTATTTCGATTTGATTATGTAAAAGTTTCTTAATTCTTATAACAGAACGCGTAATGTAAACAACATACAACCCTAAACCCTCAATATGAGAATAATAACAGGCACAGGAGGATTCACAGTTGCTTGGTTCGTCGCCATGTTTGAGAACCTTACAAAGAGCATGTCACACATGGTTTGCCTTATTTGGAAATTCTCAAGGGGAGGTTGAAGGACAGCATTTTTACCAGGCAACACAAAATGTCACACCAACTGCTATTGTCTTTGCTCATCGATAAAAACGCACATTAAAGGGAACCTCCACTCTTACTACAGAATAAGTTTAAATCGAATAAAATTATGTTGATAAATAAATTTGTTTGAAATTTGTCTTTAAAAAAGTGTTTATATCAGGAAAAGTGAATTTTAAAATCGCTTATTTTCACTTTCAAATTTCGCGGGCGCCGCCATCTTGAATAATTGTGACGCGTTATGGTTGCTCTATTGTTCTGACACAAAGAGCTTTTGTTTAATAACAATAGGGCAACCATTACACGTCACAATTATTCAAGATGGCGACGCCCGCAAAATTTGAAAACAAAAATAGGCGAATCTAAAAGTTATTTCTTTCGGATACAAACGCTTTCTTTAAAAATATTTTAGATTGACTTGACTGTAACAGTTATTTCCTGTGATTTAAAGTTATCTTTTTGTTGAAGTGGAGGTTCCCTTTAAAGAGTTCTGGATTCTTATTTTAGAATATAATAACTCACTGAGGGCACCCTGGAAAATGTGTGCAAAAATCGAACCAAAATCAAAAACGTGGAGGCAAAGAATCGTGCATCAAACCGAACGGTCATAATCGCGATTAATTGAGAATTCGATTAATTGTTACACCACTACACGGGAAGTGGTCACTTCCATGAATCAAACCACAAAGGGTCCCCTCCTAGAAGGGAACGACGCATATCTACATCTTAGAAAAGAATTCATTGCATGCAATTTCTAATATTGACAATATGCGTAGTTTCATGTTGTCGCAAAAGTTTCTTGCACACTCTGATAAGTGAAGTACATACAATAAACAAAGCTCCAGTGGCCACTTACAAGAGGATAAAAACAATGGAAAATTTTAAAACCATCATCCAAAAGGTGGTTGCCGTCACTTACAAGAGGTGGTCATTTAGGGAAGGTCTCAAAATTAATGCAGTGATTTGACTGGGCAAATTTTAGGGTTTTTGGACAGGTGGTTGCGCACAAGGGGTGGTCGTGTATAGAGGTTTAACTGTATATTATTTTGTTTACTCTTTTTTATAGAGAATGAGCATGTATTTCTAAGGTAGCATAAGCAGAAAGGATAAAAGAGTGTAAAGTTAGTCCATGTGTTACACACACATGTCTGGAAGCTTGCAAAAGAGAGCACTACTTACATTTGTAAATTTCCACATATTCAAGGTGAAGTCTCCAAAGTAGTTTGTATTTGTTAAACTCTGTTCCTGAACCAGAAAATCTAGGAAAGAAACCAAAGAAAATGATTTTTGTTATGGGAATCAAGAGAACACTTAGTTAGTGCTCTGTGGATAGTGTATGGACTTACATGCTTAATGAGCCTCTTCGTAGAGCATTAGCTTTTCTCTTGACAGTTGCACAAGCCAGCATGTCATTGAACAGGAATAGGCAGCGATCTTTCTTAGTCATATTTCCTTTCTGTTGAAATAAACAAAGAAGATCAACAAAGTGCCCTTTGTGGATCTATTCCTTATATAATGTGAAGAAATCCAACACTTCTCTCTTATAATGTATTAAAGAAGTAAAAAAGCAGTTGCAGACAAAGTATTAATGGTATTAAGCACTGCAATATGGCCAAGAAGTAAAGGCAGAACTGCAATAACTTGAGTTTTATAGAATATTTTCTTTCTTTTTCTCTTTTCTTTTCTTTTCTCTGTTTTTTTTGTCTTGTTCTTGGGCCTTTGATCAATGTACGTATATAGTTAAGGGTACCAACAGACCCAGTAAGGTGTACTAGAAACAGAATGGACTTATATACAAGTTGAAGTTTTACAATAAATTATTGCTCATATCCCAACTGTTACTGCTCTGATTTGAGGAAAAAATTTTATTTATCTCACTCATGTATAGGCTCTTTTTTCAACATTGGTAGATGTGTTAACAAGTACTTACAACTTCAGCCACCAAGTCTTGCCGTATCAACCGCCGCGTAGGAGTAACAAGCTGCCAACAAAACAACTTTTATTTAATACTCAGGTACTTACATACAACTACAATTTATTGTGAGAAAGGTTGTCAGAAAAAATGCACACGAGTTAATCCCAAAAGGTAATATGGGATATGATCAATACATAACATGGCCACTAGAAGATAAGAAATTTCGATCTTCTTGTGTTGAAAAATTTTTCACAACCCCTCACCCCTGAAATATTCCAACTTGAAAGTGCTTGGGGCTCATCATTTATTGTTGATGATTTTCAAGAGATATTTTCTCAGTCAAATGTATACCACAACTGTGATGAATGAACCAGGGTAGTAACACATACTTTCAGCATTTAAATTGTCGTCAGGGTAGGAACAGCTACAAAAATAACTGACAAAAATACCTCAGTCATGCCTTCAATTGTTGCTTCAAGATCACGGAGTCTCTCAGCTTCCCTCTCAGCCTGGTCCACCTCCTTTTCTCCTCTGTTCATTCTGTCTGCTAGTGTCTTGATCTCTCCCAGAGCAAGCTGCAGGCTGCCATGATCAGGGTGATCATGTGGGGTGTGTTTTATCATGTCCTAGAATTAATGGCATAAGAATTAAATAAACTTCAATTTTTGAGAGTCTACCTTGACCTTAATTCAGTCAAATTACTGCAGCCCCAGAAGGTAAAGTCTTGCCCAGTAAGGTTGTGAAGGTGAAGGTTGTCAAGTCAGTGTCATATAACCGACGTGGATGAAGCTTAACTGGTCTATTGATCAAAAGTCATATTTCACTGTACACACTGTGCAATACTACGCAAAAATAAACAGTACCCTAGTGGCAACTTGCATGCATAGATTGCTTACCTTCAGTATAAGTTCATATCGAGGGATTCTTTGTACTGGCATGATCATCAAGTCTTGAAGTGTTAACTTTTCTTTATGATCACGGGAACATTGCTAAAAGAAACAAAGAAACACACTATAGGAGGCCAAGTTTTTACTTCAAAAGTGTAAGTTGAGTTTAGATTTTAAGTAAAAGTCCCTTATTAAACTAACTAGTTCTCAGAAGACTTACCGTTTTTACTGAGGCGCTGGGCAGTAAGTTTCAGTTCATTAAAAAGCCTAATGGAGAATCACCAGGGGTCGATTATGGCTGATTGCCAAGTTAATATCAACATGAGAGGGGTACTATAAATTTCACAATAATTTTTAGGAGTCACTTGGTTTGTATAGGTAATAGCATGATTTGTAGTGATATTTGGCATAAATACCACAAGTGATATTTCAAAATTGTTGTACGTAATTTCACGAGCCGTTAGGCGAGTGAAATTTGAAACAATTTGAAATATCACGAGTGGTATTTATGCCAAATATCACGTACAAATCATGCTATTATTTGTTTATACTACTACCCGCAAAAGGTTTGTAATTTTCACATGTAGGTATTTCAAATTAAGCTGAAATACCACTGCTCTAAGCCAATGAAATTGCAGAAATTTCTCATGTAGTAGTATAAATTAGGAAATCGCTGTTGAGTGTGAGACAAGCGAAGTGAAATTCTCATAAGATAGGAATAAAACCCATGACCTTCCTTGAACTGGTCATTTGGGATAGTCTATTTGAGCTGTACATGGACTCATCTCAACATAAGCAGGTGATTACAGCTATAGTGACAATTAAGGCCTTGATCTCCTTGCAGAGAAAAGAAAGGCATGATGACAGTGATGACAGAAAGAAAAAAATTCTGCTGTACCTCCATATAACGCACAAAAGCTGGTCTGGACATTGTGGCCACTCTAACTGCTGCTCTGGCTTGTAGGAAGTGGTTGATGAAGGCACTGTATGCATCCACTAGGAAACACTTGGTAAACTAGCAAAACAAATAATGAAGCTCGTAAGTTACAGTGCGACTACTGTAACTAGGGCCACCTAGACAAAGTTGACCAATCAGATTACAGGAAATTAACAATACATTCCAAGAAAGTTGGTTGTGGGCCAATCAGCAGCTTGTAGTAAAACAGTAAGTTACTCAAAGCACAAAATTTAAACTTTGATAGCAAACATTTTTCAATAAAGCAAATGTTTCACCAGACAATGTGTTTCTGTTTGAGACTTTACATACAACACCCAGGAGACATTTGTTTGTCGGAGAAGCTGTTATTTTGTCATCTACCAGCAATTTCTTTGCTACCATTGCAGAGCATTTCAAAAACATAATGACCTCATGTAAAAACAGTCTTCAAGTTTTTGCCTGCGTCATTCGCTCTAACGGACCTCTGAGGAAACATGGACTTTTTTCAGTGGGTTTAAAAGGTCAGGACTGTGGGTTGCAATTGGTTGATTTCCATCCATGTTGTTTATTTCGATTATGATTGACAAGTAACTTTCTTGCAATGTTTTGTTCTTTTCCTGTGATCCAATTGGTCAACTTTGTCTAGTAGTCGCACTGTAAATGGTGTTTTGCAATTTGCGCCCGTTCAGAAAATGCCTTGATTCAACTACAATAGCTGGAGGCATAGACATGCATAGGAGACGAAGAGATGACACTCCTCCATCCACTTTTTACCAATCCCATGCAGGGTAGTCTTGATAAAGCATTATAGACAATTTTTTTCAGCAACAATCACTGCTTGATACCGTATTTCGTTAACAGAAATTTAACAGTGAGGGTTAAAATTTGAAGAGAAAACAAGTTGTATCAATTAATATTTAGAGTAGTTACCGTGGAAACAAAGATGTCGCCAATCTTTTGCTTGTCATGCCATTCATTAACCCTGGCTTGAAGTTGCTGGAGGAAAAACTCATGGCAGAGAAGAATTTCAGGAATTTGATAAAACATTTCGTCTACTTGTGCAGTATCCACAATCCCTGCATTTTCCTGTTTCTTCAGTGCTTTGTAGTAGCTCTAGTAAGTGAAAATTGTATACAGACCTAATCAGGGTTTAATTCAATTCAATTTATTCTCCTCAAAGTGATTAACTAGTATTATATTACAGCCTTTTATTTGTGTATAGTGATAAAAATTTCTATTTGATATTAATTTTCAACTTCAAATATGGTGCCGTGGCCAATTAAACCATTTTGGTTTTCTAGTTAGCCCCCATAATACGAATTAGGTTTTGTTTGATATGAAGGCAAGAAACCAGAAAGGGGGGGGGGGGGGGGAGAACAAATTAAAAACAGTTACAGTAAACACCCGCTAATAAGAACCTGTCAATTAAGAACCTTCTGGCAGAAATTACCCAAAAATACAAGAAATTGTTTAGCCAAGCAAGATCAAGCAGATTCTTACATGCGGGTTACAGTTAAATTCTGATTTAACCAAGGAGTGTAACTCTGAGATCATAAATTTAAGTATAACAAGAGCATACTCTACTAAACTAAGTATTAACTTGGTAATTAGTTTTGTTAGGGTTATAATGATACAATAATATTGTTAATAAGTAAAAAGTTTATTTTTTCTTGTAATCAACAATCTATTATCTCCTTCATAAAAAATTAAGAACCTGCTTAGCCTAAATTGCCAGTAAGTAACCCAAAATACAAGAACCTATTTTGCCAGACTTTAAAAAAGTAGGTTCTTTTTAGAAATAATTGTTTACTGTACAACAAAATGAGAAAGATGTGAAAAAAGTAAGATACAACTGTAGACAAGTTTTAGGAACACGTGAGTTTAGACAGATCTAAAGGTAATGTTCGGTAACAACAGTATTGCTCGGAGAGAAGATAATGTTTGATATCTTTTTTGAAAAGCACTCTTTTTCATATTTTTTAAGGGATCATGGAGTCGGCTTTCAATGACTGATTGCCTTAAAAAAAATCATCTGCTTGCCATTATTCATTCTCACACGAGGCTTATAAAAGTTTTGCTGGGTTTTTAAGAGTGATTTTCATAGATAAACTACTCCAATACACACTCAAGGATCTGTCAAGAGATCCATGGTAAAATGTTTGAAGCAGTTTTTAACAAAACTTTCTGCATAAGCAAGACTAAAACCACTTGCTTAAACTTGCTTGGTCTCTTCTACTCATTATCTTGTTTAACACTGCTTCATTTACTTAGCAGATAAGTCTGCTGTGATGCTATTTCCTTGTTTGCTTTATCTTTCACTCCTTGTTCAAAGTTCAAGGAAAAGGCACATAACCAAGTGGCTCCGTGTTTCACTTAAATAGCCACAAAACAGGATTACAACCACAAATTCATTGAAGTTTATTAAAATTGCATAACATTTCCTCCTCTTAAAGACAGTTTCCAAAACTAGAAAGCAAAAGGAAGAGGAAATTTGCCCTGATTAACAAAAAAATAATACAGAAGGAATTTAGAAGCAGACAGTAAAGTAAACAGGAAATTAAAACATGTCAGAGACAATCAAACAAAAAGTCTTCTTTCTGCTAAGGGAAACAAAATTACCAACTGTGTGTGTGCTGAAAGGACATGTTTATTTTACTTGGGCATGGAAACCAAGCAGGATCCAAACAATACATAGTAGGAGTTAAAAGAGTATTATGGTTGCTAATCCATGTTGTGTAGGAAGTGGCTTTTTTAAAGGGAAGCCAAAGCATGACAAGTTACCCTAAAGAGAGCCTTATTTATTTGTTTTAAATCTTATTGTGTTTTTCTTTTGTCACCTATTTGCAACACAATACTTCTCTATTTCAAGCTTTTAAGTGTTTCCCAATTTACTGAATTCTTAACATTTTAGTAGGCTCTAACCCTGCAATCAGTGTCATACATGTTTTGATGATTGAGTCATAATTCACATGTGCATGAAAACACAAGTTTCTCTCTGAAATAATACTTCATTTCACCAATTTTTAACAATGCTTAATCCTATTCATAACCACATTTACTTCGTAGGTCTTCAGGCACTGGCAAGCTAAACTTACAATTCTAAACCTAATTTTATATTCAGTTGTTTGAGTATTCAGAAATTGCAAGAATTAGAGATCTATTACCTACACATCAAAGCAATTAATAAATGCATATAAACTACCTCATTTTAGATGAAACCAGTGTAGACAATAAAGAATAGTGCCATTGTTAATACATGCCCTCTAAAATTGTCCACTGCACAAAAAAGCATAATATTGAAGATACAATGTAGCCACCGATAGAACAATGCAAAATAGTCCTATACTACCGTATTATTGATTTCATTTTATAGAATGTTCCCAACATTTTCTGTATAAATTTCTCAAGCAAGGGCTGCATAACATCTCCAAGTTTCAAATGACAGTACACAATGTTCATTAACAGAAATCTGACACTTTCAGACAGGGATCATGCCAAAGATGCAGCTTTCTTTCCACTTGACACCTTCGAAATTGTAATTGTGTACTTATGTTTGAGGTGTGATTAAAAAGCTAGTAGAAGTTTAGAAAATCATTTTACTTGATAATATCTATTTCAAAAGTAATACTTTATATCTTATAATCCCATAATCTTAAGTACTGATCTACTCATGTACTCAATTGATCCTCTACTCTAAATTCAAAACCTCATAGCCACTGTATCTTATAACTTGAGTCATTTACTTAAATCTCCTTCCAACCTCCTGTAAAACATACACTTGAACAGTAGCAAAGACATGGAGAACTGTTTAATAACTGTTGCTTTCATTTCTGAGAAATGTGTCACGGAATATTTGGTTTCCAAGACCCGAAGGCACTTTATAATGAATTATGATAATTATGTCAATGCAGCATCATTATTATTCACACCCTTAAATTATGAATTATTCATTATCATAGATACATATTACAGGAGCGCAAAACAACATAAAACCTACCGATACAAGAAACTGAAGATTCTGCACGTAAGACGATTCTGTATCCAGCAAATTTTTCAACACATGAGCCCTGAGATCCTAAGGAAACACAAAGCAATAGCAGTTGTATCAGATTATCTACCATTCTGTACTCATTTATTCATAACCGACAAGCCTTCTGATATGCATATAATAATCAAGTAACAGGAACAGTTAACAGATACAGTGTAGATAACAATATGCAACAAAAAAAATGTCCCAAATCCTATAAGATCATTAACTTCAAGACGGTTTGAGAACAAAAAAAATATGAATTTATTAATAAAATATGCGTGCCATCTGTCCATTTCATTTGCAGAATGCTCTAATAAATTTTTTTTTAATTATTTGAATCCCTGGGGCATCTCTTGTTGAGGACATCCTTGGGGCACCTTAGACCGGGTGTTCTTACACTGTAAGTGGTCTACATGTATGTGGAACATTAACTTTCACCACCTGTTTGTAAAAGACTTAATGCCAAGCTTATCAGAGTGGCTAAGTTATGTAAATAAATATAACCCACAAAGAATTATATTTTCAATTCTAAACACACTATTTTTCTGCAGGAAGTGCTGGTTTCAAGGCAAAATATGTTTGTTTTTTGAACAGCCTTGTTAATCATTATTAAGAGTAATCAGCTTGACGTTGGAACGTGGCTTCAATAAATTCTAACCACAAATTGCCTCTTAACACTTCTGCTACTTGCTGGTCTAATGAACTTAAATAAACAAATATACAATTTCCTGTTTATAAAATAATGTACTTTTGCTAGGCTTCTGTTGTAGTGTTTATAAGGTGTTAGTGTTTATAAGGTATAAAGTCCAGTGAAACTTCACACTTGGTGTTCTGATCAAAGCCAATCTTGAAAGAACAGCATCTGAAAACGTGAAACATTTATGCTCCATTGCACCAATAATTCAGATGTTATACGTTTATGATGAAATTGCAGTAATATTTTCAAGTGTGTCATTGACAATCCTTATGCAGTTTCACTGTACAGTTTCTTAAGTTTGGAGCATTGTATCACATCATTCTCTAAAGCACTGTTCATAAGCTGCATCAGTCAATAAGAGTCTACTTGACTTTGAAGCACATCAGAATATAAAATTTTTATGATGTTAACAGTATTGTTTACTGAGAACAAAGACTCTAACCACAGACAGGAAGCACCATCAATCAAAACTTAAGCCGTGTGCAATGTCCGAAGGGTGGACTTCATTGTGGCATACAAACATAATCAAGCCACAACAAACAGAGTCAGCCATCAACTCCAACCAAAATCATAGACTAAGACCCCATCATTTTCATCTCTGTTGAACTCAGTCTTCTTTAATGGCTGGTGATATTTTAATTTGCCCTATTAAGTGGTTAATTGAAGTATGCAAAGTAAATGGTATTTCTAATTACAGGTAATCTGTGTTTTTGAGGACTGATTTCCCTATTCAGTCTTCTATGAACTGTTATATTACATGCTTGAGTGCCTATTGTTGATCTTTACCCCCTGGCTTGCATTGTAAAGAGCTGTGCAAAAAATATAATATAAATATTTTTATCAAGCAAGCTTAAGACATGAAAGGAAGGACATTTTGAAAGTCAATAAACTTCAACTACTCCTTTTTGTTTTGTACAGTGTTCATTGTTAAAGTTTTTCTTAAAAATTCCTCTGATTGGGAGGAGATACAGACTGAAATTACCTGTACTTTTACAACATATGTAATTCCACAGAAGTTAAGCTATTTTGCCTTGGATTGAATGTCACCCACAAATTATTCCAATATTACAATCATGAGAATGCAACCAAATTAATTAATCAGGCATCATGTATTGTACAAAGAGTGACAATGTCATGTTTTAAACCCTTGCAAGATTAGGGGTTTCAATCTCTTAAGAGCTTTTGTTATCAATTAATCTTTTTTCATAACAAAGGAGTAAAACGTACATTTAAATAGACAATGATATAATTGTTTGGAATACCTTAACATACAAAAGGGCCTTTAGTTAGTTTATGGAAAGATTTCATTGAGCTGTGGTTATACAAGAACATGCGTGGATCCCTGAAAAAAGTAGCTGCATTTGTTTGAAAAGTACTGCTTTGATTTCTTCAGAATAACTGGCATTCATAGTATTCGAGTCAACCAGTTGACACGGCAACAACTAAATTGACCACAACATATACAAACAAGCAATTCGAACTATTTCAAAATCAGAATAAATTGAATCACCAAGCATGTTTCAATTTGCTGAAAGTACAAGAGAAAGTTTCTGTAAATTATTAAGCCAACAAAGAGCTGACCAAATTTAAACTGCAGGTGCCCCTATAATGTTTCTGGAGTTTTCAATTACCTTATTTTGTCCTGCATGAGTCACAGACCTTCTACAAATCAGGTTATTTTTAGATTGATTTTGCTGCGAGTGTAGTCCACAATACACTTAACAAAATATGTAGGGCAGAAAATAATACAGTCTCTAAAACTGGGATAGCTCTGCACTTATGCAGTGCAGAACTTCCAGTTCACAGGGAGAGGTATTAAAACACGACAAAAAATACACTGTTATGTAAAATGCTGTGACGTGCAGGGCTGTCATTAATATTTCAAGTTGCCAGGCTAATGATACAAGTTGAAGTAGACGGGGAATCCAACAACTAGGGATTTTGTTTGGTTCTATTTTTCTTCTATTTTCCTACAAAAGTACGTGGAGGTCACATTCATAAAAGCTGGGAAAATCCCTTGCCCCTGGCCCTTAATGACAGCCTTGGACGTGGGTGTGGTATAGACGCTGCAGGTTTCAATAAAGTACTTACATGTTTTGACTTTTGACTCTTTCCAGGCTCCTTGGATATAGAAAGCCTCCTCTTGTCTTCTTTAGCACATGTACCCTCACTTGGTGTTGGTGAAGTGATACCCCCTTCCACTGACGAGCTTCGCTTTGCCTTTTCAACTTTGGGTTTTTCTGGGATCTGAACTGAGGGTTCTGCATTTGGCAGTTCCATTATTGTTTCCATCGCTGCAAGTTTGTTGAGTTTAGCTTGAGCTTTTTCCACAGCAAAAGAATTGGCTATTCTCTGAGTTCTGGGTGATGACAGCGTGGTTGGTGTAGGGGCAGATTTTGCCCTATGCAAAGGCTTCCTCTTAATGTCAGGTTTGTCCAGTTCATAGCATCCATCATCTGGACTCAAGTCAGCTAGCGAGTTGTCTTTGTCATCATCATTTTCATCAACATCGTCTTCATCCTCATCCTCCTTTATCCCATGGGTTTTTCTATTGGGTGCCACTTGATTCCCACCATTTACTCTCTTGGCCAACTGTTCAGATTCCTCCTTCAATTTTTCTCCATTCAAGTTTGGTTCACTGTTGCTATTGCGATGAGCCTGTAACTCAGCCATTGTGTTCTCCAACTGAATACCATGACTAGGGTCACTCTGAGACCTCCATGCATCATCAACAGATTTATTGTTAACAGTGGAGTCCATTTGTAAAAGATCATATCCAACATTAAGATCCCCAGTACTCACTTCCTCAGAATGGGTTTCACTAAAACCACTTGTTGTTAACGAGAGCGCATCAAAATTCATTTGACTCGGACTGGGTGATGGTGTTGCCCCTGGTGGAGGGCTACAGCTCTCTAAACTCTTATCATCCAGAAATAAAAAGTCTTTGCCAGGCTCAGTATCAATTCCCTGCAATGAATCAACCTTCAGGTGGTGTGCAACCTGGTCTAAGGAAAGATCATTGATGGTTTCTGCCTTTCGTAATGATGGTGACTTAGGAATTTCCTCTAATGATGGTGCCTCGTCATTATCCTTAACCTCTTCTTGGTAAAATTCTGTTCTAATCACAGGCAAAGAGGCTCTTTTCTGAAGTTTTTTCCTGGGTTTTGGTCTTTGATTGATGTCTTCCACGCTGTCGCCTTGAACATCAAACAACGAATCAGTTTGCTTTTTGTTGACGTCACTGCCATTAAAATGTGATTCCGCAGTTTGATTGTCCTCGGCATCCGAAGCTGCTCTTGGGGTGCTTTCCTCTTCACTATCATGTGCAATAATGGTGTCTCTGTTTGGTCCATCAAACATTCCTGAGATGTCTATTTAGCAATCACAAAAATAGTGAGTATAAGATGAGTAAAAACACATTGACATCTAATACTAAGTTTAAAGCTCAAAATGTACTTTTTTTGGATTGTGTAGTTTGAAAAAGCATTTCATATGCACCTCTTACAACAAGTGTTCAGTGCACATATTCCACCTAAAGTCATTAAGATCGTGACAGCCTTTGTTCAAGCTAGCACAAACTGAGGATCAATTTCCCCAAAATTCTATTCTTGCAAGAATTTAACCCCACTGTGGACATTAAAAAATATCTGCAGTTCCATTCAGCTAAATTAAGTTATAAACACAGCGAACCTGTATAAAATAAAGGGAAAAGTTGGACTTTTGAGCAAACTGAACCCAAGGCATAGGAAAGACAAGAAAAACCTCATTAAATAACAAAATCATCAGTGAAGTAAAAAACGTACTAGATAAATGAAAATAATGACGTTTTCAGTAAAATTGTTTGTATTAGTTTATCAGAGGCTTACAGAAGTTAAGAACCATTCTGAAAAACACTAACTTGAAAGCGGCACTTTGTCTGAAGACACCATTTAAATGCAATTTATTTCAACCAACAAGACATCAACACTTGATGTTTAATGCAAATCAATTTATGTCGTTAGTCTACACTTATCTATTAGCACAATAAGCAAATCGAATTCAAACATAAGTTAAATGCTTCACTTGCTATATGCACGTCTGTTAAAAATGAATTAAAAATGTGTTTTTGGCTAAAATGCAATTGAGAGGGTGTCAAACAGTTTACAATGCATATCCAACTCTTTGCATAAAAAGAGTTATGACTTAAGAATGTAGATCAAGAAAATTTAAATTTGTTAAGATGTTTGTAGGGAAATCAGAGAAGCTGCTGAAACAAAAGGCAATTAATAGAAAAAAACAGAGTTCATTGTTTGGAATGGTACAAAACGTCAACTGAAATTCGGTGAAATGGGTACAGCACTTAGACAGCTATTTAGATAGGCCTAGTTTGTTTGCATACTCGGTATATTTCACATAAACGACTTCCTCTTTAGCTAAAAAAACATCTGTTTTTATTTACATAAAAGGGAAACTATTTATATTGAATTAGAATTACAGTGTCTCATCTTAGTTTTCACCATGCATACACATGTTGTTGCTTAAATTTGTCTGGGTTTGAACAGTAATGAAAAAGAAATCATAAGGTTGTTTTTGGCATTCACTTATTAACAGAATCAAAATGGAGTACAAATTCTAGCAACAACATAGGGTAGATAGGGAGCCAGAGGAAGGGTTCAAATGTTAAAGCCGTGAAGAAAAAAATGTGAATTGAAAACAGTTTCCACTGTAAATTTTTTTCTCAAGAGTTTAATATGCTGCTGTATTGGGTTGTCTATGATGACGGGACTTATGCCTTACCACAATGGCACCACAATTTCCAAATGGGAACACTCTTCTTATCGAAGAGTGGTAGCGCAAGGAATAAGGCCATTTGTGACTCCTGATCTAATAATGACATAAACATACAATAGGAAAAATAACTGGGCAATTTCTCGCATGCTGATTGATCGAGAGCTATAGTCATTCAGAGAACCGACCATGAAAATGGTGTGATGATGGCACAATTTGATTTTCTCTTCCTTGTGTGTACCATTTTCGAGAAACTTCAATGGAAATGAAGGTCAAAAACTGGCAACGTTATCATAAGAAACAAATTGAAAACAATTTGCCGCGGTTTATACTCAGTCACAGAAATGAGATCAAAATGTTCAAAACTTTGCAGTGAAACCACTTGCCTGGGGCTTGTGGTTCACTTGAGTTTTGAATATTTTGATGTCATTTCTAAGGTCGAGTTTGAGAGTACAGACCATGGAAAATTGTTTTTGATTTGTTAAGGATAATTTACATGAAGCTTTCACTTGGAAGTCATTTGGGCCTTTCATATTTATTCCGGAAAGTGAATGGCCTTGGGGTTGTACACTGTAGCTATCATTCAAAACTCCAAGATAAAATTGTTCCTTAAAGGACATGTCACCAACTCTCAGTAAAAGAGTTCTTTTACTGTAGTGCCAGGGTTGTAATAATATATTGGTTCATCCTTAATTCCCTATAGGCCAAAATTACCTAGCTCCCAGGTGTTCTGTTTCAGCAGACCAATTGTTAAGGTTCCTTTCAACTGCACGGCAATTTTGTGGGTAGCAAAATATTGCTAATGATGGAGCACCTCTTAGGTATTCATTTTACATTAAATTCACTTCACTTAATCTTATTTAAAACTGAGATTCCACAGGTTACCCAGTCATTGGTTTAGCCAAAGAAAAGCACAAGACTTTCCATACTTAAGCCACCCATTCTGTCATGAAAAACAGCATGGAGGTTTATTTTGCTGATCCTTAGCTTGGGAAGAAACAACTAAAAAACATTACTGTTCAGCTTACCTTTACTGAGAGAAACATTACTTGCCCCAGGAAGACCAGTGGATGCTTCAAAACTTTCCATGTCTATTGAATTGTCAGCATCTTCGCCACCAAGAATTGTTGGTATTTTAGGACGAGTAATCCGCTTTGTTCGCTTTTTAACTGGTTCTTTAACATCTCCATTCTCATCATCAAAGCTAATCAAATCCCCCTCAGTTACTGTTCTTAGTATTTCATTTGAGGTCAGTGGATCAAACTCTTTTAGTACTTTTTTAGTCTCATGAGCAGCTTCCAAAATGTACCTGCTTGACTGAAGATCTTGAGCAAACAAAGGTGAAAATGATGTAGGTGAATCAGAACTGGAATTAAGGCCTAGCATCTGAACCGGTGATAAATCAGACAAGTGGACAGGAAGATCAGCTGAGTTTGTCTGCGCTCTCACATATGACAGTCTCCGCAGGGTTGAAATCGAGGTGTTCTCGTCCATACAGGGCGTTGTGCCCTTGAGCTCTTGTGAACTCCTAACTACTAGACTTTCATTTTTATAGGTAACATCTTGTTGTACAATCTCAGAAAACTCATCTGTTTCCTGCACAATAGACAATGGACGATTTCCAATCCTTGCAACAGGCCGTAATAAAGTATCCTCTCCTGCTGTTGAAGCTACTTTGCCAAGCCTGGAATTGGCAGCCGCAAATGAAACAGGATCTATGATGGACGGGTTAGGTTCAAGATCATTAGCTCTTTTTGTGGGTTTTACTGGAACAAATGCACTCCGTGAAGTGAGTAGCATGCTGTTGTCGGATAGAAGGCTCTGATGCAGCCTGGGTTCCCTGCTCTCTGAAGGTAATGGATCAGGTGGGGCAGAGTTGCACCGTGTAACCTGTTCCTTTTCAACTGTAGTGTCCAAACTTTTCTTCTCATTCCCTTTATCAGGACTAAGATTACATTCACTATCACTGAACTGTGATTCTCTACTTGTCTTCCGAACAAGGGCTTTTGATTTGAGACTAAAAGGGCTTCTTGATAGAGACGGTGACTCTGAGCCTTGCCTTGGTAATGAGGCTCTTGGAATGTCTCTTGGAGCCGTCTCAGCTCTGCCCCTAATTTTAAGAGGCTCCCTTTCTTCCGAAGACCTCCTTCTCTGCGGAAGATTTTCTTTATTGTTCAATTGACTATCGCCAAACGATGTAAACGATCGTATTTGGATTTTTTTCACTTTTGCTATGCGAGTGCCAGTGGGAGAGATCAATGAAGATTCATTTCTAGAAGCAGCAGCATCTGTGGATATCCCTGCCCCTTCCAAAGAACTCACAGAAGTCAAACTACTTGACCTAAGCCTGTTAGTGGTATTTCGATGTTCCTTGTATGTTACAAGAGGCCCCAGACTGGCCAGTTCTTCAGGCGCAAATTTATTCTTGCTTTTATTATGAGAATACATATTATCAGAAGCGGAGGGTTCACTAACGCTCTGATTTTCCGATTCACTGGTGTTATCCTCCCCATAAATACTTGAACCAATCGACTTATTTGACGGCTTTCGCCTGATACGCCGCCTGCGCTTGTGTGAGGAATCAGAGGAGCTAAAACTTTCCGACTCCGTTGACGAGCCTTGACTGTCCGTCGGCGACTCCGAGTAGGACGAAGTAGATGTCGATCGCCGTGAAACATTTTGCCGATTCGGCCCAGAAAATTTGACGTCGTTGTAAACAACGTTGACGCCATCTTTACTGCGCCTTCCTCGCGTTCGCGAGTAATGGTAGTCACTAGACGCGGACCTGTTACGTTGTTCGTCTCGAAGACGAAAATTATTTTCTTGGGTCACATTCCATTGCATTTCTGTTTCTGCGTGGCCTTTCAACCGCAATCCTTTAGTGTGTCTGTTTGCTGACGATTTGTGGAATACCAATTCCGTGGTGTTATTCGAGTCTCGGGGTAGAGACTTTAAGTCAGATGGAAGACTCGTAGAATAAGCAACATTTTGTCCGTACTTTGAAACCGAAGGGGGCGGAAATGCAGACCAACCGGGCCGGTCACCTCGCTGAGTAGCCAACTGCTCATTTACTGGTATCCCCGGAATGTTATCCATAAACTTCTTTCTTTCCGAATCTGCCATATGCATGCTAGCGTAAAGATTCGAAGAGGCTTTAGGAGAATAATCTTGAGTGTTTCTGGAGAGCGGTTGTTGCGGTGACGAGACATAATCTAGCGAGTGAGGTGAGCTCTCGCTGCCGATCGCAGAAGCAGCATGAGCGCGAGCTTTGGAGATTTTTAATGACTGAGCCTTTTCACTAATCTTCCCATGCGCTTTTTTGTGCGAAATACTCACTTCCGTTGGTTCCACATCATTAGCCCCAGTTCGAGATCTGTGAGCTCCTCGAGCTTCTCTGCTGCCGTCGTATCTCCCTTCGCTGCGCGAACGCGGCTGTGGCGCGTTTCGTGCAAGCGGTCTCACTGTTTCGGTGTCAAAATGAGTTGTACGCGCGGACATAGTCGTACAGAGTTTATAGCAATGTTAGTCCTAGCCTCAAAACTTCCTGACCGTCCGTAGATTTGAAATAACCGCATTCAAATCCGAACGAGTTAGAATTGAACGGATCCACTCTTGCCGACTGCACAAGCAATGCTCCAGATTCCAGGACATCACACTTCCCTTTGTCTCATATTTACTGTAAATCTACGACTTGGGTGACTTTTAACTTTGAGGCTTAACTCGGGCTTGTGTCACGGATATCAGTCTCTCAAATGTCAGGAACCTTCGAAGAAAAAACAACAAGGGCATCCGTGAGAGTGTTTTATGGCAAAATGCACTCATGCATACACAAGTTTACCCTTCATAGCGAAGTTATCTTCCCTAAAATTAGCCACAGGGTAGAAATTTGACACTCGCTCCTGGCGAGATTTGATTGACAAGTAAGAACACTGAGATCCGATCACTGAAGATTCTCTGAAGGAGCCTATTAAACTTTCCAGCTCGTGTGAGCTAACGCTACAAACGTAACTGCGCTCAGTCAAATCGCGAGAGCAAAAATTATCGACCGGAAATGCACACCTAAAAGGCTTGACAACTTTTCAGCGTGCTAAGCTGGCGATCGGCGCCCGTTGGCAAACAAGTGGAAAGAATATTTCAACCGACTAAACAATGTTTTGACTGCAGTGTTTTAGCAGGTCACTTGTTGCAAAAGAGAGGTGTCAAAGTTATTCTTCTAGTGAAACAAAAGCATTTTGCTCTTATTGGATCTCTATCGAAAGGTACATTATTGCTTTGAGCAAGCCAATCATGGCTAAGCCAAGTTTGAAAATAAGCGATAAGTGGCACAAAAAAAAGGGAATGAAATTTTCATTACACAATAATTAACTTATACTTTGTATTAGAGGCTAATTAATGAACTATTTTTTTTACCTTGATTGGTTCCTTGTATCAAAGCTGAGCTCATTACTTGATTGTTATTTTAGAATAAAAAAAACTAATGTTACTCACTGAAAGTTTTAAGGGGCCGGAAATTCTTCGCGATTCTCTTCGCTGGCTCTTAACAAACTAAGTGGCTTTGACTTGTCTTGGAAGAAAAAATGGGACAAATGCAAAATAAAAACAGAAGTCAACGTCCTCTCTTTAGAAGTCTAAGAAAATTGAAAGCTTTGAAACTTCTAAAAAAAAAAAATTAACACTATGGAAAAAATCCCAGTAAACGTAGATATCTGGTTAATTCAATTATTTTTTTTCACGAGTATGTGTTTAACAAAAATATTGGTCAAGCAAAAGGTAGTAATTGGCCAAGTGCGCGCTTCCGAGATCCTTAGTGGCCATCAGATCATAAGAATTAATATAATGCATTGTAGAAATACGATTTTCATGGTTTTTTCATTCGTTCTGTTCTGTTCGTTCTGGCAAAATAGAAACGAAAGTCTGTATAAATGAGTCATCAGTTTGAAATCTTGGTACGTTTTGGACACAGTCTAAGTTTATGAACTTTTCTTGTTGTCTGAGGTGTCGGAAGTCAAGCGAAACTTGTGGTTAAATATTGATTGTGGGTAATGGTTCTGAGATCAGGTTTTGCTGTTGATGTACGAAATAATAGTGGTATATATATGAATACGACAAGCAAGACAATTAAGCCAGCTCGGGTATTTTCGAGTGGCAGTCCTTTCACTAAATCGCCTGATATTTTACACTCGGTTTGATGGCAAGTATTTGTTTTGCAGTGTTTGTTTTCGTTTTTTAAACTTCCACCCCGTGGTTTTACTTTGTTAATTTATTAACAAGAGCTCGAATAATTAAACGCAGGTTGACGTGCTACATTGGGGTAAGCCGTGACTTGAGCGCGCGAGCCTTCACCAACGCAACAGAGACCTATTGAAAAAGGAAACATTTGAAAAACACCAACAGGGCATAACTGAAATGCCTCTAATCTCTCGCGCGGACCACGCGTGTGCGCGTGGATCGCGCTTGATATTTCGCGAACTCGAAATGTCGACGGCATGGTTTGCCTTTTTCAACAGGGGATTGATTAACGTGTAATTTTAAGTTTTGTTTTGTAATGAGGTGATTATCACATTTTTCATAGATGCTATTATGGCAGAATTCCTAATTCCTTTGCTATTTGCTTGTCCATATTTATGATCGTCCATAAAAGTTTTCTCCTCTATAGACCCAAAAGTTAGAGCTGTCTTGTACAGCAGAAGAACAGTACCAAAAAAGTTTTGTTATTCTCAGCTGTCATTATCACTACACTAAAATAAATAAAAACTGCATTTCAAACCCGCTGAAACCCAAAACGATCTTTTCCAAAGAAGAATTACGTGATAACAACCAGCATATAAGAGTTACAGTCGAATCTCTAAACAACCTATAATCAAAGCAAATAGTAGAACATTGTGGGAAACTGTCTCGTTCCCAGGAAAATAAAACCTTTGTAATGCGGTTATAGCGAAGATACGGAAATCACGGTATATCGGTATGACTAGTAGGAAGTTTTGTCTGTAATCTCTTCTGTAATATGTCAAGGGATCTCTGTGAAAATGCAAAGGTGCCAATGTGATGTAAAAATGGTATTAATGGTGTCTGCGAAGTTTCTAGTTCTTTTTGCCGACAAGGCGCGCGCGAATTCGTAACATATTTCGATCAGCGGATAATCGCGTCTGAGGTTGCTTCAGTTCGCGAGGCTTTACATTATTCCGACCGACGACGTAATGAAGATTGGCTGAACTGGAAACCTCAGTCCCGTGATCAAGACTTGTTGCACTGGTACCTAAAATAGCCTTACCCTAACTGATAATTAGAATTAACGAAGAATTTGCAGTTACCTATCATTTAAGAATACCACTGGTATACTCTCGTGGAATTGAAGCTTGATGAGTCCATCCGGCGTGAATGTTCCCCTTGCTTGCTAATGCGCTGTCGTATGCGAGTAAATACAACGATTGATATCACAGCGACCCAAATAGCGGTCAGGAAACGGAGTAAAATGTGATTAGTTTCGAGCGTGTTTCGCTCATTGTACGGTATTGGAAGCAAACTTAACGCAGCGCGCAACTTGGCGAATGAAGCCGTACACGCGAGCATTGAATGACTTCGGCTGTTGATTGAAACAAGATCAAACTGTTGATAGCCCGGAAAAGTGTATAGGTACTAAAATAGTAACAGATTATTACAAACTTACGTTTGTTCTGACGAATGGAAGATAATCAACCAATAATAGGAAACTCTTGAGGTATTCACGAGAAGTCATGAAAGAGTTGATCCGGAAGTTAACGGAACCAAACACGTTGGTTTTCCCAACTTGCATTTTTATACACGTAAGATAAACGTGTCTAGATATCCTTCATAGTTATCTTTGTTCAGGATTTAACCTTTACACTTAACCAATGGTCAAGTTCAAGTCCGTACGTCTTCCTAGAATTTATCGAAAAACAAATCGCTGTTACAGGGAAGTACAGTCACCTCTCGCCTTGCGGACACCCGATAATACGGACAGCAGCCGAATCCCGGGCAAAAATAAGTTACAGACGTTTGACTGATCAACTCCCGCTACAGTCAACTCTCGCCTTGCGGACACCCCGCTATAACGGACACCCCGATAATACGGACAGAAGCTGAATCCCGGGCAAAAATAAATAACAGACGTTTGACTGAAATAAACTCCCGCTATTACGCGGACTCTGGCTCATGAGGACACTAACTCGAGGTCCCTACAGTGTCCTCAATAAAGGGAGTTGACTGTAACTTTGGTGAAATACACATAACCGTACCAAGGGCTAGACTGGGCAATTCCAATCTGTCTCGTTATTCCCTCTCCACAAATGGTACTCAGTGTTTGGTTCAGTTTTTGTCACGGTCCGAAGTAACTGAATGCAAGAAAATAGTAAAATCCGGGACACAAAAATCTTGCTTGAAAAAAGGGCGACTATGTCTCAAAAAGTTCACATCTGAGACTCAAGAAAGATTTGGAGACTCGTCACAAGCGGTTTTGATATTTGGAGATAGGATAAAAAGTTTCCGATACTCACAATTTTATTCGTCGTTGACTGCTTGGTGACAGAAAAGTTACTTGCTGCTAATAATTATTTCAACGTAATGATAAAGCGCCTGCCTGATTTCATTTCACAAAAAAAGACAGAGATTCCCTGCGCATTATTGCACTCTTTTTTTCTATAAGGATATATTTTAGAAGAATAGCGAGGTTGAAATTTGCAAAATTTTAAGAATATTTTAAGAATAAACCCGAGGCTGAGATTTCGAAAAGGATGATTATTTTGAGTGATGAAAATCTAAAAAATATGTTTATAACTTAACCGTATCAAGTCATTGGTTCCTCCCACAGCAAAACGAAGAAACCTGCATTGGTTATAGCCAAATGTTCAGTGCTAATGACCGTTCGATGAACGGTACATGATTGAAATACATATCTATAGTATACAGCAAAAAAATACATGAACGAACCGCAAAAAGATATGATAAATTCTTTCTTTTTCAATTATAATTCAAGAATAATACAATTTTGAGGCTAAAATAGGCAGAAAAATAAGAATATTCAGCCTGGCCAGGAAAAACAAGATTTCATATTAAAAAAAGAGTGTAACAACTTCGCCTATGAGTTCAGATCCAGCAAGTGTCCTGAGCGAGATTTCAAACTGCAGTGCGCGGCCGTTCGACCAAGTTGAAATTGCTGAAGAGAACCTTTGGCTGCCATAGCATTAAGGGCCCATAAGCAGTCACTATATTCCTAAACCAGAACGCCATCTGATCTGGTCGGCTCTAAGTCATGTAATGTCACTTCTTAATTTTACAGGGAAATAGAGAGTGTAGACAAAACGATGTATTGAAGGCGTCAATTTGAATCCGTCTCATTATAAGAGAATTACTGTCACAAACTCGAAGATAAATCGCAAAGAGAAGAAACCGTTTGGCTCGTAACATTCAGCGTTAACTCAGTTACAATCGTGGACAGAATAAAGTGGCAGAGTTGACCCCCATTCCCCCGGAATCAAGGATAAAGCCTTGCGAAAGCCAAAACGCTCCATTTTCCCATCCTTGATTTGGGGGTGCATGAGGGGGCTTAAATTTTCCATCTATTTGTTGATGAATGTTCAGCCAACAAACTGAGGTCAAGATTAAATCTGTTTTTATTGCTGTTCAAAAGTACCTGCAAATAGCTGTTAATAATCCCTTCATAGTTAGATCGCTTTTTCTTCTGCGTATTCAACACTAGCCTGTGTACAGACGCCCCCCTCCCCTCAGAAAAAAATGTGGAGAGAGACGATTTTTTTGGAGGCGAGAGGGCGTCTCGTCTGTACTCAGGCTAATTGAACACCTTGGCAAAAATAACGGCATTTTCGACAGCATATTTCTTAGCCGGAGTATTTCGTGAATATAGTGGCAGTTGACCAATCAGATAAACACATACACTCGATTTAAATCTCACTGCTTGAGATTTCGACACGCGGCCAGTACGTAAGCATATATTTACATAAAGATGTTGCCGGATCGTTTATTTTTGTGTGCATTATACGGTAAAGCAATTTCATTGCTAGATATACTCGTTTTCCTGACATCTCGAGTTTATACACTAAACGTTTTCACTGTAATTGCTCCACTGATCGGAAAAAGTCAAATAGCATAGGCCGACAGTGATGTGCTCAGTCTTCTCTGAGGGCAACGTTTCTAAAGTTGGCTCGAAAAGAAGAACTTATTTATAGCTTACCTTTCCTTGATTCGAAGAATTTGCAGCATTTGTCTAGGTGATTTATAACCTTTAGCCGCTAAGCAGAAGTTGTGAGAGTACAGGTCATGTCAAAAATGATTATTTTAAGGCTATTTGAGTTAAGTTTGATAAAAACAAGTGACCAAAAATAGAATGAATTTCTCAAAATAATCATAAATGACTTTATAAAAACATGACAGAGGTATTTTAAGGTAGAAAAATAATGGAAACGGATCGCAAGATTTCAGCAGATTACACGGGAAATTGTTAACATGTTATTGCGGTGACTTGACACGTACTGATCCGTGACTTCGTCCGATGCTGGAGTGTGGTTTTGGGGCAGTCCAAGGAACACAATTTCAAAGCAATTTTATGGGTGCCATTTTTTTTTCGCGAAACTAGAATTTTTTTATTCAGTGTAGGTTTCTACACATCTGCGCCTTGAACGTTTGGAGTTCTTATTTAATATAAGGTCCGACAGCAGCCAACGGATATTGTCGAGAAGGGTTTTAAATGCTACATTATCTTTCCCTCGTCAAATTCCGACTTTGTTCAACCCCACGCGCAGAGTGTAGATGAAACTGCGATTATTCGGTCCCGCATGCATGCCGGGCAAAGCTGCGGTTATGTTTAAATTTGGCTGCTATGTTAAGAATGTTCTAATGGAATATATCACTGCGGGCCACAAATAGCCAAACATTTCAAGATATCCCAACCATAGGGACTCCAAGTATAACTTGTGCTGATCGATTAGTAGATGCGAAGAAAGGCACAGGATGCAATCAAATTTCTGAGATGTGGCCACCAACCAAAGCGACAACCACTGACACAAAGTATTTCAAAATGCTACAAGTCTTGTTGAAAAGTGTACAGTCAAACTTATTTCCAGGGCTTGGGGCGGATCTAGATAATTAAAAAAGAGTGGACCAGTAGACTATGTCTATTTATTTTTTTATCTATCTATCCATTTATCTATTGGTTTAAGGTCGACACCTCTGGGAGCACTGATAGAAGTCCAAAAAACTGATAAGGCTCTAGGATACGGATTTTACTGTGAATTGTTTTAGATTTTAACTGACGAAATTTCAAACAAAAGATGTAGACTGTGGTTTCCACCCCCTCCTCCCCACCCCTCCTTTATGACTTAGGACACCGAAGGGATAAAGATGGGGGGACATAGCAAAGGATTCGCTCTTTTCAACAAGTTGCAACTTGTTGAAGGATGATATTAAATCCGTTACAAATGTTGAATTTGTTTTCTAGTCATTCAACAGGCTGCCGGCGTTAATCTTAAACATACTGTTTGGGTTTTCTCAAGAGAGAGCAACAAATCTTCAAAAAAGATGACAAGCTTAATTGAAAATTCGACAAAGTCCATGAAGACCAAGCCAAGCTGTTGTCCATAGAATGGATGCAGTAGATTCTGTAATCGACTGAGGGTAGATCCTTGCCGACGATTACCATAACAGTATGTGTAGTAGCCCGTCCTTTATGTAAGAAATGCTATAGCCTGCCACGCAGGCTAGAGATACTCAAGTCACACAAGTTTACTGTAAAGTCTACTGCACCACTGCAGACCAAGAGACAGCGATGACGCACCAGCGATTGAGAAAAAAGAGAGAGGAGAATGACAAAAGACTATCTACATACGAACTTTTGGTCGATAATGTGGACTGGATTAGCTTGGATTGGCCCGGTGTCGGATTATTGAAGATACCCCTAAAAGTATCTGCGTAAAGTTAAATCGCTGAAGCGATCTCAATACTCTTAGGGTTCAAGAACGACAGAAGACGTCCACTGACTTTGCAATGGCTTTGTAGGCCAAGTCGGCCGCAACGGCATAGTCGAAGCTGCACAGAAATGACACTTGGACTTGTGACTAGAGCTAAGTCAGGTCTATGATGTCATTCGATCGTGGGCAGCCAATTGCTGTCGACGTTCCCCTGTTCAAGCGTGGCTCTTGCTTTACAGCCGCATACAAGATGGTATGGCCACGAGTTCGGCCCTGTGTTCTGTGGTTCGGATAAAGTTAGGCTCTACTACTTTTGGTTCATCTTCACGCTGTCCTTTTAACGCCGGCGGCGACAGCCCTGCTTTCTCCTGCCTTGATCTAGTTCATCAATAGCAGCCCAATGGGATGCGACCGTCAGCCCTTCGGATGACATGTCATGCCAGCAGGTTTGGAGGGCTTAGTCTGTCCGGAGCAAGGATCAGTATCGACCGGAACGAAGGACTCCCAGATGGGCAGTTTGGAGTGTGGGAGGATGGAGCATAGTAAGTAAGTAAGTAATAACTTTATTTAACGAGGGTAAAGACATTGATTACTGGTCACCCAGTAGTTTTCATAATGGCCCTCCTACAATTAAAGTAATAAAAAGTATCGATTATAGATTGTAGATGCTTAGCGTATTTGGCAAGTTATTAAAGGGCTTGGGTTGTTTTGCCTTGCCTTGCCTGGCTGTCACTTGACATTGATAGATCGTGAGTACTTGACCGGTGGGGCAAAATGCTGCCTGGTTGACAGTGTACAAAGCTTGGTGAGATCAATAAACACGCAGAACAGGTCCATGTTCTGTTCGTTGTACTTCTGTTGAGCTGTAAAACTCAAATCTCAACCGTGCAGTCCCTGGTCGAAACCTGCACTGGGCTTTCTGGCAAATGGGTCGCAAAATAGGAGAGTGCAGGCCTTTA
The DNA here is from genome assembly GCA_964035525.1 of Porites cylindrica. Lineage (NCBI taxonomy): Eukaryota > Metazoa > Cnidaria > Anthozoa > Scleractinia > Poritidae > Porites > Porites cylindrica. Next base: position 32,364,397 of record OZ037784.1, on the reverse strand, counting down.
TTCTTTCAGAAGGCAAGTGTCACTCAGGGTCTCCTTGCCTTTATCAAATTTTAAAAAGCAGTTATGATCCATATGCCGATAGCAAAAGTGTGGGTCCTGATCTTAAGGGACCGTACACTGTCTAAACAATGCACAGAGAAGCTAAGCTGTGTGGAGTCTCTTATCCGTTTGGTAAGAGATTTCGGCGATGTTAAAGCTGTCCTTATTCAGTCTTACTGAATTAAAGGCTGTTCTATTTACCCTCACAACTTTCCACTGAAGGGAGTGATGCATTATTGGATCCTTTATGTGACCAATCTGCTAGACTGCTTGCAGTCCTCCATTTCTCTTAAAATCCGTATAGTTCTTAGCTAGCGCGATCGCAAACCACGACGTTATGCTAAAATAGAACAAAAAGAGTCAGCAGTCTCTTATTTTTTCTTCTCGGGCTTACGCCCTCGTTTATCGCGGCTTGCGTGCTCGGGTTTCTCTTGCAGTACTAGCCAAGAAAAAAACGAGACTGCTCGCAGTCTACCAATTTGTAGTCTGTCTGACATTCTGCGCCAAGCATAACATGTGTGGTTACAAAAGTCTTTGATGTCCCTTTGCCTGAACCGATATTGTCATAATCAGGCGCATTGCGTGGATCGGCGATGCATCTACGTGTTCTTGACTGAACTTAACTTCTCCATCCCCTCGTAAACTTCACCATCCCCTTATAACGATCAGCGGTTAGCGGTTCGAAACGTTACGCGGCAATACTAAAGTGCATATCGGATAAAGTGGATAAGCCCCGTTATCGTATTCTTATCACAACGAATAGCATTTTCCATTATGCACCTACAAATATGGACATAAAAACTGGTATAGAATCATATCTTCGTTGTCATGGCAATATCTATGTTTTTTTAAAAAACAGGTGTTATATAAGTGAAAAACGTAAAAAAGGTATAAGTGCTGACAGTTCGTAAGATAGATTTTTTTAATCTTTGAAAGAGTTTCGCCGATTCTCGTGGTTTGTCAAAGCGTTTTGGAGTTTTGCTCCTCGGTACTTGATAGTAAGGGTGCATTATAGGTAAGCCATCTTAAAGAATTGTTTTGTTACGTTTTTGATCCTAATTTCTTACTACCGTCCACCTCCGAAAAGGTTGCGGACGTGAAGACAAAGATGTATGAAGGGAAACTTATCAAGACATCCACTAGATTTGGATTTCAGGGGAATCTCCTTGTTCCACACAAACTGAAGAATAACTACAAATTAGATGTATAATCGCCTTATTGTAATAACACATCTCTGCATACTATAACGTAATTTAATTTGTCTCGGGAAAAACGTGGGTAGATTTGTTTATTTTGATGCTTGTTGCCTTTAGCCTTGTCTCGACGTTCGTCTGACAGCATATTTGTTATTCTTTATGCCTGATGAAATGTGAATTAATTCCCTTGCTATACCAACATGGTTGACTCAATTAATTCAGTTTCGTATCGCAGTTAAATTAATTACAAGCAAGCGAAGTTAAAAAGAGGGTTGTTAGCGTCAAATCATTACCTCTTCTGTCCTTTCCTGGCTGAAGGGCACGTGTGCATCAACAACGACTTGACCTTATGGATCGGAAAACAGGACCTATATGCTGCTTCTGGAGAAACGGCCAACAATTTACAAAATGGATCACACTTATTAAAAGTAGATTTCACATTTGCGTTCTTGCATGAGCAGCTGATACCAGGCCACCAGATCAGAATGAAGCCACACTGAGAAATTCTCTTGGCCACTGATACAGCAACGCTCTTCTGATTGTTGATACAAACGTTGTCTTAAGTTTTAATTTTGTGCCAGTTACACAGACAGATTCCTACTGATAGGTTGTGGAGTCTCGACGAAAAATTCCTTGCATGCTTTGGTTTTTCCTCCAGGCTTCAATAGCTTCGTTCATTATACTCCCAACCAATCAAAGAGCCATGAAAAATTTAATTTTTTGTATCTGATTAGTTGACTGGGTTGTCCTCGCCTGTTATGACTGGCGAAGCTTTTGGCGCTAGTGCATTCGAAGCTCTTATTGTTTTTTCCTGCTGTCTAGGTCCGAGTTGTGAATGAGCAATCTGCAGCAGAGTAGTTTTTTTGGGAATAAGTGCTGTCATTAAGTCGATTTATGACGTCATAATGAGCTTTTCAATAAAGCGTTTCGTTAAAATTCTAGTATGGAAACGACACCATTGAAAATTCCATGATTCGCAAAGAAAATGGTCACTAGCCCAAAACGATGAACGAAATTCGACAATGTTGTCTGGCTTGGTAAAACTAGTAACACTAGTTATCTAATAGCTAAAGGTTCTACTCTTTCGCACTAGTGCTTGGTACTGCCTTTTTGTGGTAGGTGACTAGCTATATAGCCTGCGAAAACAGCCGTTTCTCCTCGCTCTTCGCCGCTGAGGACGTTTCGCGAGGAATAAACGTCCCCAGCGGCGAAGAGCGAGGAGAAACGGCTGTTTTCGCAGGCTACTAGCTATACTGAGGCACTACATGCAAAATGTTTTTGGAAGTACAGTGTACGCTAGAAACCCACTTCTGAATTGCGACCATTCATTATACTCTTTTTTTTTTTTAATGTTGCCTATACATAAACCACACACAAATGGGCTATATATTGCTGTTGTAGTTTGTTCCTCTCGACACGAATGTGGTGTGTTGCACTATTTTAATAATCGTGATTTGCTCTATTATAATGCGGAAATTAAATGTATCTGCCATTATAAGCCGTTTTGGCACTGGTGGGCTTAACCCTGGTCAGCCAAAGGACAAGGAGAGGTGGAATTACTGAATGCCGTGTGATGGAGAGTTTCCATTAAAAGGACGGGGAAAATCAGACGGATTACGCCCAAATAACCATGATGATCTGAAACCGAGGATATTTAGTGGGATCGATAAAATAAGAATTATTTTCGTTTCGCGAGATTTCAAGCAGAAAAACGGGTAGACCAGTTTCTTTGAGCTCTAGATAATGGTGTGAATGCTCGACGGTTTTTAACTTGAGATTCACTAAAGCAAAGAACAAGATGATGACTCAAGGAAAAGAACAAGGAATGGATGGGAGGCTTGGTATTTCAGAATATCAGATGGTATATGTGTGGTGATATTTATTTGGATTTGCGTGGGAGTATATTTAATAGTTAGTAATAGGATGCTGCAGGTAACTAGAGCCTGGGAATTTTTTTGAAAATATCTCAGTTGTACAAAACAAAACACAAATTGTGGTCATGAGCAATTCTTGGCATATCTTTCACTGCAAGCCTAAATATTTCAATCGCAATATTTCGGTCCTGAAGAGAAGAGAGTGCGTGGTTTGATAACACGAGACCTGGTTACATCCGATCGGATACTAGCCGATCAGACATAAACTAATACCTACTCCTTGACAAAACTAACAGTGAAGAAACTCATACTTATGGTCATGAATCTCCAAATCACGATAGTGACTCCTTTGTTTTTCATTCAAAATTATTGTCATTAATTTAATTCATGTTATTAAGACAAGTTCGAGAAAAGACTTGTGACGTCTTTAGACATTACGATCACGTTTCCTCCAAAATGGCCGGAAACGCCAGGCAAAGGCCAGCAAAGAAACCATTTTCTTCTTCGCAAGAAATATTAATCTAAAATAATCAAAAATGACACATATATTTCGACTATATTGACTCTCAGTTGCTTTTGCAGTTCCCTCGTTGACTCTTTCACCGAGTTTTAAAATCAGTACTAAATCACCCTGCTCTTTAACTTTTAATCTGTGGACGAAATCCCCATGATGGTGTTACCGTTCAAATGAAACTGCTTTTAAGCAGTACTTTCGCATGGTGCGATTTTCACAGTGCTTTTCTAAAGGAGATTTCAAATTGATATTTATAATGATTTTTTTTTTAAACTTTTGGTGCTCTTGACAGTTCATAGTTCAAAGAAATTATTGTTTAAAGGTGATTAAGAAAAAATGTACGAAGCCATTTCAAGCGTTTTCATAGTGAGCATTATATGTTAGGTAAGTTGGCTGATAAAGGTTTCTATTCTGCATGGCATAAAGCAAATTTTGCCCTTATGGTGTAAATTTTATTACTCTATGTATTTTACGCACGGAGCTACGCTTCAGGGCTAAACGGCTGATACCCGGGGGCTTTTACCCGCCCAAGTCACGTACAGCCGAAAAGGTGTAAGTTTTCTCTGGGAATGAACAATAAATAGTCATGGATTAAGTCAATAATCTCATGAAGATAATTGATGTACAGAACAGAACAACAGCGCACTGTATCTGATGACCAAGGATTTCCTCCACTCCACTCACGTACATAAATTGAAGAGCAAGAAAAATCAACTGAAAATTGTTGGTGTCACGTGCAAGTACTTCGAAAGTCAAAGAGAATCATACATTTGGAAGAAAAATAATGATTGTCAGTAAGACTGTGGTAATCTATAATACTAGTGAATTTTCACTCTGAAACACCTGAGTCGCGTTCACCGGCTCCCTCCTAAATTTTTGCTTTACAAAACTATGCGCTGGACCTCACATTAGGTAATAGAAAGTTAATTGAATTGGGAATCAAGGGTGACGCACAAATGTGCAACTTTCGTCTACACGTTCGTCTGTAGTGTTCTATAATATTAAACCATATTATTTGAAGGCTAAGATTTGTGTAGGATAGGGGTTGAGGGGAAAAGCCTTAACCGACTTGCTCTACGAGCTACTGATAGAGTACTCCCTTACTACCTACCAACCAATCACTTACAGCCTTCTAGACTTATCTGGCAAGATGAACAAGTAAAAACGATCTACTCCTAACTCTTCTTCAGGGTCTACTTACCAGGTTACGCTTGTTTTGTCTGGACAACTTCTCGCAAGTTTGAGATAAAAGTCGGGTTATTAATCACGCTACAACGACTAACGCTGGTTCTTACTGTCTAGTTCCAGATACAATATAGTACATCTTTATAATGTGTGAAGTAAAGCTGTATCAAATAAGTACTAAGGGATTTTCGTTGACGTACTTCCGATGGAAATAAAGTCACAAGCTTAGAGCCATAACAAAGCTGGCTAAGTGGTGGAAATTTAAATGAGGTCTAGGCAATAAAAATTAATTTCCTGCCTGTTTTTTATAGTCTCCCGTGCAAAAAGTGTCGCACAAACTAAACGCACACCAGCTGCTAGAGAAACAGGAAATCGTGCGCATTTCGTTGACGCCCCATCTCAAGATCACAGAACGTGAAATTTAAAAAAATTGTTTGATACAACAACTCCCTAACACAACGCGGTTCCAAGAAATTAAAACTTTTCGGACGCGATTGGCACCTGCTCGCATTTAATAGTTTCCGGTATAGTTCATACGAGTTCAAGGTCATAAAGATCAACCCCTCCGGCTATGACTGGGTGCGTAGTGAATTGATATTGATCTTAAATGGAGTCATTTTATTCAATCTTTTCTCTTTATCGTTCGCTTTTTTGGTTACTGAGTTTCCATTCATGTGTTTTGTTACAAACACTATCAGAATTATTGTCTTGATTACAAAGATTTTCCAGAAACCTCTCTCTGTCTGTATGAATAATGCATTTTCATTTATCGTCCCCATCTCATGACGTAATTGGGTAATTGCTGCTTTCATTAATACAGGTTTAAGTAGTTGCGCCGCAGTAACTCCAAGCCCGCTAATATAAAGTCGTGAATTCACCTGTTCCAAACCTGAGTGAAACCGATCGACGTAAAAGACTGACATTTCTCTTGTCGAGCTAAAATGATACCTCAACAAACCTTTTATAGAATGTTAGTACACGAAACCATACCATACCTTAAGAGAGACATGAAACGTCGATGATCAACTTATGTCCTCTATATCAAAGGCAACGAATTCAATTTGATTTGCTCATATCAGCCTCTGTCACGAAAAGTTGCAAGCCTCCGATTGCCATGAAAACGTCTACGACGCCAAACAAGTGCCACTCTTATTATCGGATACGGGTTTGTTAAAGTTTGACTACCTCAAATTTGCAGACACTTGACCTTTGTCAATAACTGATCAATCGAAAACTGTCACGCGCGCAGGAATGGATGTTTCAATTAATTAATGAATAGGCCACTTGCACTGAGAGGTCACGTGACCAATGCTTCCTTTAAAGAATGAGTTGGAATCTTGCTGATACCAAAAATTGACAAAGCACACAAAAATTATCTTATACCCAAATTTGAGAGGAAACGCATTTAAAGGAGATAGTAGTATGATGGGTATCTCAATAAAAATTGCCCCGCGTGCTCTCTTTTTCTTTCTCCCCAGCCTCCCTGCGACACAAAGAGGCTTTTGCGGAGGAGAGAGGCTAAGCACGAAAGAAGCGTAAGCGTTACAATGCCTATATATCGCCTCGTGCGACAGCAGCTTCTTAAGTGCTTAGCAACCTCCCGCGTGCAACTACAATAGTACACGCTGATACGTTTAGCATTTGTTTTACAACCAAAAGAAAACAACTTTTAAATTTGCTCAGTGACGTAAGTGTTGCCATCTGCGCTACGCGTGTGCAAATCATTCTTTGCAAATACTGTTCTTTTAAAACAATCTTTTTTCCTGAATAAGCAGTTGTCCATAGTAGTCTGGTACACTGCCGTTTTTAGTGTCGTGGGGTGGAACGTTGCGTGACGACACTAAAGGGGTGGGGGAGGGGGGAAATGTGCTCGATGGCTCCCGGCAGTCAATTGAGCGACCACGTGCATGTGGTACTGTTTATTATTCTATACAAGGTGGTTCTGAACTTTCGAGTTTGTGGATGAAATCCTAAAAAAGGACCAATGAAATGAAAGCTAATGATCAGTACTTTTCTGCAGTACTGTTTATGAACAGTTTGGCATTTTTAAACTTTTATACATATTGAAGGTTGGTAAGGCAAGCCGAAATATTGTTTTGAAATTCATTAACAAGTTCGGTATCAGCCTTGCATGCAATCATTGAAATTCTCAAATTACATTTTCCTCAAGTTTAGCGGATTATGATCTTTCCCCTCTCGAGATTCAACGTTGATGACTAATATGAGCTTCGAATACGGTTTTTCACAGTTTATCAGTTGCTCATATTGAAGTGGCTGTATTCACGGGAGTTAAATTCTTAGTAATTATCCCTTCATCCAAAATTCTACTTGACCTTATTTCGAAGCTAAAGAACAGCAGTTTCAACTTGTTCCAGTGTTACTGTTCCTCTGTTACGAAAGCCGAAGGCGCCATCTCACCAGAAGAGTTGAGATATATCTCATGGTCCAACATTTTTACTGAGGAACAGATATTGAACCCCCGGGCTTTGACTATTGATCAACGAAATGTCATAAAACTAATTATAATTCCTCAATTCAGATTTGGGTATCTCTCTTTTTTTCCTCACTTTTCCTTTTTCCTCTTTTTGTTTTGAATCACCTTCGTGATCTTTCGAAAGCTGTCAGATCAAAGTTGTGTAGTTGTTTTTCTGCTTAAATTTGCCAACTGGGAAATTTGACACCCAAAATATACAGCAGTAAAGTGTACTCTGTGTTAGGAGTAGAAGCAAAGTATATATATGTACCTTCAAAACTATGTTGTGCTATTAATTATGGACTGAACAGGAATGATTACTTTGAACACCTATCGGTTTACATCAAAGAATTTTAGTAAAAAAAATATACTAAATCGAAGTATCAGTCACTTGTATACTCGTAAAAATGCTAAGTTCCTTTTCGTTTTCGTTTCTCTAATTTTCATCACGTAACCAATACATCTTACCCTCAGTGTTGTACTTGTAGTGCAACTTCCTTGTAAACAAGTTTTCAGCCTAATCTTTTTTTTTAGATTTTATTTAATTTTGATTATTTATGTCATTTATACATCTGTTATTTATATATTCACTGTAACAACGGACAACAGGTTTACTAACCCAGATCAGCCGTTGAACGATATTTTTTGTACTTTCCTTGTTTAATGGAATATCACTCCTATGTTGAACCAGCAAGCTGGTATCCTATCAATCACTGCTTAAAGAAAAACATACAACCCGTTAAACGTTGGAAATGGAATGGTTTCTGAAAAAAGAACGGTTCTATAGATTTGGTGCCGTTGAACGAACGCTGGCAAAACTAACATACAATTGTTGTTGCAATTGCCGATCAGGTTTTGTGAAAGTGTACCTTAACATACTGAACAAACAGAAGTAACAGTCAACAGATATGTACAGAGGTCTCTGCTGGCAGGATGCAGTTACCAGGTGCCGAATCTTTCTATCACGCGTGTGCACAAACGTTGAAACGCCGAGTAATCGTCATTAAGGGAGGGATCGCTTACTCGTAAGGTAGGAAACATTCAATTTCGGCGTTTGCTTTGGCATGTTTGTTTCTCTACATAGTTTAAAGCTCAGCCGATCATACGGGTATTTTCGCACATCCCTATCATGACTCCCTACAGCTCCATAAATTTCTCAAATCAAATCTTCATATCGCGATTGTACTTTTGTCCAGTTCAACTCGGCAGCTCTGACAGTTTTTAAGTTTGAAATTAAATTTTAAACTTTCCTGCAAGGAATGCCCACTGTCGCTTTAGGAAAGCAAGTCTGAGATAAGAATCTCTCTTGCAATAGAGCGTTGTATCGTAACAATGAGTTTAAAAAATTGCCGAATAAAGCTATTTTCCGTTATCAGTTCTCTTCTATGTTTAAACTAGTGAGTGGCTCAGTATTACCTAGCTCCCAAAGTGCCCCTCTCGGCTTCCCTTGTACTGACCAGCTCAGTCCTTTTCTGGCTGAAAGGAACGAATTGTAACCTCGGCGGGGGCCACTATACGACAGGGCGGTTGCCACACTAAAATAATTCTAAAACACTGAAATGTTTCTAAAGTGATAGCGCACCCCTTGTTTGGAAAAATGTCACACTAAAAGCTTTATAAGTTAGTTTTTACTGAGCGAACTGGCTCGGTTGTTTTTTTTTCTGGCTACGAGCCTGTCGCACTGTCGGTTGACCGATGTGCGGGATATTTCTTTGATGTAGACAAATATGACTACTGAATTTTCCTACCTTTCCTGTTTGAATTTGTCCTGGACTTCGGCGACAATCTACTACTAGAACTGCTCTAAGAGCTGTTGAATTTCTGAAGAAAGAATGTAAAACTCGAAGTTTCAATGCGGGCAATCCACATGTAAAGCATCCGAAACGACATAAATAGCGGAAAATGTCCATATTTTCTTAAGTGCATATCTTCCAATAAGAAGAAATTGTGACAGGTATCACTAACACGGTATCTATCACTCTTTAGTGACTGTCAGACTGTCTCATATTTTCACTACCGAAAAATTCAGAAGGCATTATTAACCAGGTTTGTTTAAAACACTCCAGATCGTACCCGGGGGGTATTCAACAAAGTTTTATACTGGAGCTTCCGCCCTGAGGTCCAGCCCCTCGCCCTTTTATTACCATTTTTACAAGAAAAGAAAAACCAGCACGTTTTCTCGACTTTTTCACAGCCATGAAATGCACCTGTCAGCCTTTTTAGGTCCTTTTTATAGACCATAATTGCAGATATTCTATCCTTTCATATGTTTCAAATGGTGAAATCGCTACCCGTTCATATGTACTTGAAGCTTGAAAAAGGTACCCCCTGCTAGTGGATCCTCCCCGTATAGGCCATTATAGGGAGTACCCTCCCCCCCCCCCCCGCTTCCCCCGGGCTCCAGTACTGCTCACAATAGACAGGAAATCTACTTATGAGTTGGCCTAAAAAAAGTCAGTATTCTACCTCTGATCACTTGTAGCATTTTTTCCCGAGAACAAACAAAAAAGTACGGCACCATGAAATATTTTCCGATTTCGACATCACAGTCTGCCAAGTTGGGACAGCAATATCGGAAAACTATACTACTGGAGCTAAATGTGTGAATGGCAAAGAAATGCAGCCAAATTACTGTTATGCCGTTATGTTTTGGAGTCGGCGCGGGGTGTATTGTTGTTGAAAATAGTAAATCCCTTTTGAAGTATCGACTAATGAAGGGTATTATCGAATTTTATCTTCGGATTAATCGCACCAGGCTGGCTAAAACCCGGTTTCTGTTCTCTCGTAATCAATACATTATAACATTCTGCTGATCACAGGTCAACCTGTTCTGTAACTTACAAAACAATCCTTCACCTACCCTCCTCCCCCACAAACGTTTCTTTTAGTGCAATCCTTATAAACTTAGTCACCTAGAACATTGTCATTCATGGCATCCGCTGGAGACGCTCTCGGGGTACGTAAATTTGATGAGAACGCAATGCATCAAGAAGCCCATACTACTTCATACTTTCGAGTCTAAGGATGAAATCCTGAAGTTTAACCATTTTTTAAAGCCATTGAGAACTGAAGTTTAACCACTTAATTTAAAGTCATTGAGAAAAGACCCCTCTTTGATACCACTGTGTTATGTTGCACAACTGAGGCTTTTCTAACTTTGAGGATGAGTATGAAATCTTAACGGTGCAAACCCTTTGGCCTAAGAGTGATCAACTTCAGTTTTCTGTTGTTCATAACTCTTAGGCCAAAGGGATTTGCACCGTTAAGATTTTATACTCATTCTCAAAGTCATAAGAGCCTCAGTCATTTGTCAGTTGTGCAGCCGATACAGTAACAACACATCATCAAAGGTCCCGCGAAAAGGTTCTGCCGGAAAATGATCAAAACTATCACAGAAGTTTGCTTTGATCTTTTAGTAAATGAAATAAAAGAAGAAATAGTCTTGAGAATTTGCATTTGGATCTTAACATTAATATTGCAGTGTGATATTTATTTTAAAGAGAGCCACAAGGACGGTAGAAATCAGTGCCTGCTTCCAAGAGAAGATTTGGCCACACTAACAACAAAAAAATTATTATTAGAAGTCTGCTAAGAATATTTTTGGATTTTTAGCTACTTACGATCAGTCGTAAGTGAAGATCTCTTAAAGACGGTATTAAGCAACAACACATTCGACGTGTTCTTCTCTTCTCCGTGGCGTGTGAAGTGGCGTAAGTGCGTGTGCCCAAGTCTTAGTTTACGTATGCGCACCCAGCCATATCATCCATCCATCCAGGCAGCGCGTAAAAATGGAACGACAGCCAAAAAAAGAAAGAGGGGGAAGCGGAAGGGGAAGGATGGTTTCTTCCCCACCCCCTCCCTGCTCTTTTATTCGTGCCATTTTTCACCTGGTCTTTGACTCTCGCTCCTCGTTCTTTGTTCCGAAACCGCACGGAAACGCTTGCTACCCCGGGGGGGGGGGGGGGGGTGGTACTGCCATATATGGGCTATATAGGTATGTGCCGCTCTGAAGGGTATGGTTTTCAGGTAGTTTACTCTAGGATAAGGTATATAAATCAGAGCGTTTGGGTCTAGAATAGGGTATCATTTTTCAAGAAAATTGATCAGTTGGTTGAAGATTTTACCTAGACAAGGGAAACAGCTACTCTAGGATAGGGGGATTTGGGGAGTTTACTCTAGTATAGGGTAGCAAAATTCAGCTGAACTAGCTCTGGTATAGGTTAAGGGTTCCAGGGTCCCAGCGGCACATCCCCACCCAGAAATTCCTGAAGTACTCCCCCCGGGTATGGACAGCTCATTGCCCTTATTTGGGCTAACTTTATATGTTTTGTTTGGACCAGTTAAGTCGTTGTGGTTCCACTGACAGTCCCATATATTGTATGCCTGTTTTTTAACTATTTTTATCATGATTCTTTATTATTATTCTTAAGCTTATCAGTCTGCAGAGCCGAGAAAACCCTTTTCAAGTGAACATGACCTATTACATAACTGTAATATCATTATGTAACGTACCGTATGTTCTTCATAACAGGAGTTGCAGATAAGTTGTACAGACTTTCGTTTAAAGGAAGACTATAATGTGACCAGTTTAACTTAATAAGCTAATCATAGAGTCGCATTTTTCTCGCCATTTTTCGGTCTGACAAAGTAATACTTTACATGTTCATTATCCACTAATTATGTCAATGAAGAACTTATCCCACCCACTAAGTATAAAAGATAACGTGTTTCTGCGTGAAGGAGAATAGGTGCTATCTTTTCTTAATAAAGACAGCGTAATTATTTAACGTTTTACTTTTTTTCAAGATTGCACAGCATTTTTTGAGTCTAGTGGAATCCTGATTTCCAGCCTGCTGAACTGAAACAGAAGTTGTTTCGAATTCAGCCAGGTGTCAAAACTCGGATGTTAAAACTACACTGCTGTTTGAATGAGCGAGGCAAATCAATATTTTCTTTGTTGGGAATGAAGAGGAGGTTACCATTGAGGGAAATCGGGGTTCTTCTCTACTATCATATAAAAGATCATAAACGCATACATTCAACTTCTTGGCTGTCAGTTAACCGGCCAAATGCTTCCACGTAATCCTTGTACATTGTAATCCACTTATCGGATCAACAACTGAAAAGTGTTTCCGTTGCAGAAAAAAAAGTAATTTCGTGAGAAAATGTGTGTCATGTAAAATGGGATGCACGGCTATGAAGTCAACGCCAGTTTTCCTTTGGCGCAAGCGGGAATTCTAATCCCGAGCCAAAGATTCAAAATACAGAGGGCTGCTTGAACGGCGCCTTTATAATATCGCATCGGACGGCTACAGAATATTTCTTTTCTCGGCGTTTCTTCTAACCATTTTCTCGTGGAAGTGTTAAAAAAAAGAGAGGTTCAGCGGAAATTTTCCTTGCACTGACTTTATAAGAATGTGGATATCACGAATGTCATAGTTCTACACGTTTCTTGACTCCGAAACGAGTAGGGAAATCGCAAAAAAATTATTCACAATCGCACTTTCGGCCTGAGTTCATGAAATAACATTGTCCTCGAAGGAGAACTAACCGGCGCCGGTATAACACTCTTAATTATACAGTATCTAAATCTCACTTCTAAATGTGTCCAGCTTTTTCATGACGAGTCGAGATTATCGACGTCAATACAGGATAAGCATATCCCAGTCTCGGGGACAGCTAGAGAAAAAGATTCTGGTTCGGGTTAACGGACTATGGAGTCCGCCGTGTGGTAAGCTTTATCCACTGCATGAAGCCGATGCGCCCTATTTTAATTGATCAGAGATTCGATGTAAAAGAGGCCGACCCAAATTTTTTTCAAACAAATTTTGCGTTGTTCTTTTAAGTTCACGGCGCCATACTTGCAATCAGGTAAAGCAGAAAGCGGAATCTACCTATACAATGAATAAAACACTTATTTGCTAGTAATCGCTTTGGTCATATCGATGGCGGCGGAATACTAGCGCAGACTCCAGCTAGAATCAATAATGGCTGATACATTGCGAAACTTATAGGATGCTCATTGCTGGGCTGAGAGCATGTCAGCTAAAACTAATATACTGTATTCCGCTTTTGTTCCCCACATTTGGGAGAGAAAAAGCAAACAGAAAGAGTGTATGGCTCGGAGGATAGCCACCCTATATGCTCGGTCAACGTAGAACGCACTTGTAAACTGTCAGCGAGTTTATACTAAGAATCTACCTAAAGCCCCGTGGGACACTTCAACATTGATGAGATGTGAACGGCTCAAACTCACCTTAAGAGCAAAAAATCCAGTAGCGTGAAAACCATTACCCAATAAATAAGCTGGGATGTTTGTTTCAGACGCGACGGGTGTATTAAGTGATAATATAACCTACCCACGGCAAGCCACACAGGACATCTGAAGCCCTTCCTAAACAAGCAACCACTGTCAGTTCACTTTTGTACGCGATAATAAACCGGAAATTAGTATTAAAGAGCTCATCGACAGACTTCTAGTTGCATCTGGAAATTAACTGACCCTAAATGAGAACAATGTCAGGGGTTTTACTCAGCTGACTGAACGCAAAAACGCCTCTAGAACAGTATCAAGTATATTTAGATTCTACGGCGATATTTGTCGACTCTTGCATTGTAACGTCATGAGATTTTATACATTTTTCATATCTTACTTATGTGGGATGTTACTGGCAGTCTCGGAAAATTTGAGCTGACGTTACTTACCGAACGAACGATCAACATTCTAATGTTTCATGACACTTTGAGAAACCAATAACTCGACATTTGCCCGTATATTCAAGGCAGAGTGACAACTGCTTTAATGATGGCAGTGTAGTTCCTTTTTCGACATTCCGCAGACTGGAGGTATAGAGTTTGCATCAACTGCGATAAGAAAGGCAAACAAGTCCGCCGCGACTTGAACTAAACTGAGAGCCACACTATCGGCAGGAAAGTAGATTTACTTTTTTATTGTTATTGCCTGTTATCAAAGTGTTGTTTAAGATAAACAGTTAAGTCGCCTGACAGACAAAAGAAACAAAAAGAAAACTAAAACAACTTAATAAATTATCAATGGTATTTCTGTCAGTTTGTGAAAATGATGAACAAGGACTTTTTCTCTTTCACGAATTGAAGTAAATCACTGAATGAAAAACAAAGTTTTTTTCGCAATTCGTCTATTAAGGACCAGTCGATAACAAAACTTGACTCTTAGTTAAACTTCATTTTTTCGAGTTGCAATCCTTAGACAACTTTAAATCAGAGCTGGTTTATCGCTGATTTACAAAGTGCTCCATAACAAACCAGATACATTTCAGTGTTGCAAATACACCTTGGGTTTGTACCTGTACCTGAACTCGGCTTTTATCAAACAATTATGACTTGCGTTATGAAATCAGTATCTACACTGTTTTCAGCGGTCCTGCGTGTGGTCTCGATAACACTGATGCAATCTAAGATTATCCTACTAATCGCTTGGGCAACAATAAGCTATTTCCTCCCTATCCAAGTGTGGTTTTTGAGCAGAACAGTAGGTCCTTTTAAAAACTTACAATGCCCAGGGCTTTAAGTAATGTTTTCCCTCTCCGGCGAGCAGGAGTTTTTTCCTTCCAGGTTTCTACCCCGTTCCAAGGTTGGCTCGGGGAGGCCTGGACGAACAACATGTAACTAGCATTCTCCAATGCACATCTGCCTGAAACTAGCAATGTTATATTCAGGAAACTACTTTCAACCCAAGATTGCTCGATCATGCAGATAACTGTCGCCGAGAGACTGAAAGTAACAGAGCGGGACAAACACTTTGTGACTTAGGACCATTTCAGTGTAATTTTGCAGGGGGAACTAAGTCAGTTAACTCGACGTACTTTCATCTTCCAGAGTGATTTTCTCTCTCTTTCTTTTTTTTGTTTTTACTTTCGCCCTTCGGAATTTGTGTTAGTGGTGTTGAATCTTCAATTATAACTGTAACCTGCGTGGCAGGAGTTTGAAAGGGAGTGAAAAGGAGGTTTTGGGCGCGGGGGAAACGCGAAGGCCGCGCGAGCGTTTGAGGGAAGGAAAAGGGGATTTTGAAAAACTCCCTTTCCGTTCCCTTTCAAAGCCTGCCACGCAGGCTATTATAACTGCAGTCGAACCTCTCGCTCTCTTCTCCTTAGAGGCCTTCTATATTTTCGATGATTGCTAATTTTATTGCGATACCCAGCGGGAAACTCTGCGGAGGAGAGAAAATCTCCACAACGACCACCTTGGAAACAGAAAAGGGCACACAGCCACGGTTTCCTCCTAAATGCATTGACAACACTTTTTAGGCCATCCAGAGTACTTTTAAATCTCTAGAAATGCATTTTAAGCGGCGCTATGGAATTTGTATCTGTTCGGTCATCCTAGGGCAACTTGAGTCTGTTCGAAATTTAATATCTCAAAAGTCTGAAAGAAAAAGGTAAGTACGAGTACTTTTACGAGTACTATTCTGTTCAAAACGAAGAGTTCTACTGATTAATATAGACTTTCTCATGATCCTTCGTTGCCGCTATTCAATTTGGTGACCCTTTGGTCAGTTACGAGGGTCTCAATGGGGTGGTGGCTTTTACGGTTATCGGCTAAAATTTTGGCTCTTTTACGGCTATCGGTTAATTTTTTTCAGTTACGGTCAACAAAAAAGTTCAAAATTAACTTCTTTTGTTTCAAAAAGTTAAATATTAATTAACCTGTATTTTTTCTATCTTTAAATCGAAATAAAGGTCTTCGGATCATCTCGGGATGAAACAGACTGTTCTTTTGAAAAACTTTAACATTTGATGGATCATACTTTTTATAAAGTATTTCACTTCTAATATTATTTTACACATAGAAATGTCAATAGTCAAATAAAAAATAATCTTGTAAAAAAGCAAAAGCGAACACGCAAACGTCCAACTCAAGGCCGGGGCGCGACATTCATTTAGAACAGAAACGGCCGTGTTCACACTAGAGACGTATTACTCGTGTGAGACGGGTTATCCGTTTGATGATTCGTGTCAGATAGGTAATACTTCTTAATTTGAAACTGGAATAGTTTTAATTTTGAATGAACAATCCGCCTGACTTTACCCGTCAATTTCGACGGACAGTTTCAAGACGGGAGTATCCGTTCCAGATAGCCTGTGTACCGCCCCCCCCCCCCCCTCAGAAAAAATCGGAGGAGGGTTGTCTGTGGGGAGGGCGCGACTGTTCACAGGCTAATCTCAGACCAAGAGACTATAAAGTCTCTTGTCTCAGACGGATAATCCATCTCTAGCTCTAGCGTGAAAACGGCCAATAACAATATCCCCGTGTCCAGTGTTTTTGATAGCGAAAGACTGTACGGAACGACTGTCTGCCGTTGCCTTGTCCGTAGGCCTCATTATTCCGCGCGGCTAATGTGTTTCGGGTCACGTGGTCCTAGCGAGTTTGCCACCGAAATGCCTTGACCGAGATTGCGTGGGAAGACGCCGTACAGGGACTAGGCATGGCAATGTCTACCGTAGCGTCAGAGAAAAACAGGGAAATGTTGTTTATCGGCAACGTGTTTTACAAACAGTAACATCTCTTCGTGTTGTTTCACTAGTGTTTTGAGGGCACGACCTCCTGAAAATCGCAAATATCAATCCCCAGCAAGAAGCCACACTTTCGCTATGGAAAAAATTAGTTCCCGGAGAGAGTGGCGGAAATGGAGCCAAGGTCTTGGTCAACACCTAAAAGGCGCTTTACCTAACGTGCGTACGGAGCCACACTAGCCGGGAAATAAAAAACGCAACCATAAGTGAGTTTAGTACCTTCCTTAAAAGTAGCAAATCTAAGGAACAGTTTCTTTTACGGTTAACTCTTTTTTACTCTATTTACGGCTAACGGTTAAAATTTTTCAATTTTTACGGCTATCGACTAAATTTTTGGCCGTTTTACGCCTAACGGTTAACCCCATTGAGACCCTCTGTTACGCTCTCATTTTCGTGCTCTCGTTTGGCTTTCGTATCGTCACTTGGGGGCAAGCTTAGCACCTGTCCATTATTTATTTTAAGTAGTAAGCTGTCCGGCAAATACTAATAACTCTGCACGTGCGTCACTCTTTTTTGTACATTTCTTTCCCGTCACTGCACGACCTCGACGTGATAATGCCTATAGACTGCTAGCCTGAATTTCATCCGATTACTTCGAGTCGTTATTACTCCCTCAGAAAACGACTCGAAGCAATCGGATGAATTTCAGGCTAATAGACTGCAAAACAGTCCGTATTTTTGCGTATTCAAGTACGCGCGAACAGTCAAACAAAAGGTCTGGAACGAGGCTGAAAACAGAGAGCAAGACTGGGGAGAGACGCTGAAAATACGGTTTTTTCCTCTCGCCTCACACGCCCTACGGGCATGTGAGACTGGCGAGCTTCGCGCGCGTTAAGACTCTTACGCCACGTTTTACCGATTTCTTTACTGATTTTCAAAAAAACCCGGCTGTTTTGCAGTCTATAATGCCTACGACTTTCTTTTTCTTTCCTTGAACTTCGGTACAGTCTCTAGCACTCAACTCCAGAAAAAATTGCCAACATTTGACGAATTGAACAAGATGGAATAAGCAATACAAAGTTTGCAGCAGCGCGACTTCACTTTTTATAGTGATGTTTTCGTAGACGTCGCCGTCGTTGTTGCTTCAGCCAAGGCTCTAGAAATAACATCCGTCAGTTTGTTTAAAACTTTTAAACAGTAGATTCCAAACCTATACCTGCCAACTCTCACGCCTGCAGGTTGAAAACTTCGATCTCACGCCGGCTCACGCTTGTGGGCCAATTTCTCACTCCTGATTGAAAAATGTGAGTTGTTGCCGTCTTGTTTGACACAATTTCCAAAAATATGTTAACTCAGACCCATGTAAGGAACGAAAACCATGTGTAAAACTAATAAATGACAATACCTTCCTCGCGATCTCTGATTTTGTGGATAAGCGTTTTGTCGATAACTTCGCCTTCGGCAGACTTCGGACGTCTTCTAACTTCTTCGGGAATCTTCGGAAATGATCGTGTCGTCTCCAAAAATCCCAGCACTCCCAGGATAAAAATCTCACGCTTATATCTCAGAAAAAGTTGGAAGGTATACAAACCTTTGTGGCATTACAGGTGTAAAAAGTATGGGTCAATCGGCTAATGAAAGCAGTTCTCAAGTCTCCACTGAAACAGTGGGCAAGATAGGAGGTAGGGAGGATGTGTGTAAATGGGAGTGTCACGGTAGGCATAAAAACACAAATAAAAATGGTTAAAACATAAGTAGTTACGTATTGGGGAAGCAGGTACTGTGAAGCAGTCAGTCGCCTTTAGGCCACAAAAAATGCGAGGTTCTGTGTGACCTGTGTGGGTGGAAAGACTAGACACACTGCTTTTCAGTTGCCATCGTGACAGATAACCATGCCTGAAGAAATTTATTACGCGCACGTATTGCTTAGTCAAATTAACTCGTATTGCTTCGGTTTTTTGAACCGTGGCGTTTAATATGGGACGAGCTGATATTCGATGATATCGGAAAAACAACGCACGATCGCAAAAAAATCCCACGATTGATAATAACAATCTTGATACAGGGAGCTTACTTCACAAAAAGTGATTTTCAGTGAGGCCTTGTAAAGCAAAACAAATAATAATAATAATTGATAATAATTAAATAGATAGATAGATAAATTAATACGTAAGTAATAAAAAGTTAAGAACTAAAAATTGACTAATTATTTTCTTCTCTTTCTGTGTGTCTTTCTTTTATTGTGTTTAATTGTTGCTGTTTTTTGTCTGAGACATAGCGTACAGTTTAGATTTTCCTTAAAAATTATCCGAACACTTTTAAGATATTCCTAAACCTACAGACAGACCCCAGTGAGATCTGGGTACGAGCTGGTCAGAAAATTTATGCGTCTTAGTAACTGGAATAACTAAGTAAATAACGTAATTTGCCATTGACCTTAAGGCGCGAAACGGAAAAGATTAAAGTCACGATATTTTTCTCATCATGGCTATTTTTGGTCTAATAGTGAACTTATCGTTCGCGTTGGGGATTAAAGAGAGGATGAAAATAAGACTCTGAGTTGAATAGCACGTTTCCCGTCGGAGGTGAGTCCCTGGCAATGTATAAACCAGTAAAATGATGTTCCTATGCGAAACGTCTATAAAGACACTTTTCCTCAGACGTGTTTCCTGAATCTATTCACTGTCAGTTTTGCGGAGATAGTTTACAAGAAAACACCTAACATAATACATTGAGCAATTTTTTCTAATATCTTAATGTTTATTCCCTTAGGCCATGTCGCAGTTGTCGTGAGTCAAGTCAAACGTGACTGTTCTACAACACGCAACAAAACTCACTGGAATGGTCAATAATTGTCGGGGGACTCGTCAAAATATTTATTTTTAAAAGTTTCTGTGCAATAAAAAGCCTTAAAGAGACTAGTTGCTATTCCCTGAATTATATGTTGCCAGGAGCCTGTTACCCAGATGTTGCTTAAAATTTGAGAAGGCTTTTGAGCGTCAGCCCCTCGCGTGACAGGCAAACTTGTTAATGTGCCTTGAGCTGCTGATTGATTGATTGATTGATTGCGTAAGATCATCTGACTCCTCGGATTCCTTTTTTTAAAAAAAATATATCTGCAATTGTAGATGGAGAAAATATCTATTTCAGGTTTTTTTCTTTTTTGTTTCCGATACATCTTTATGTCCAAACAGCGTTATTTCCAAAATTTTGTTATTTCATAGATTCAGTACGATTTAGTTTTTTGAATAGAATCGTCAATTGACAGCCGTCTTTCTTTACACGAGGCCCATATACTCTCCGACAGCTTATTAACCTTGGGAAAATAAAGGACAATTTATGTACAAAAGCGACAGTTCTCCAAAGCCCTTAAATACTCCTTTGTGGTGGGTTACTGACAGCATGTAAAGTATAGCGGCAGTAATCAGTCGGTAATGGATAATCCTGTAGTTCCAACAATTTATGAAGCTAAAGTTGTTTTTTAACATTTTTACTATATTTTTAGGTATTATTCAACTTCTTTGTTGCAAACAGTTACTGGTATCAGCTGGGCGCATCTTATAATTTATCATAACTTTCACGTGTTGTTCAATTTTTGTTGAGTTATTAAAATCAACAATTTAAAGAATACATATATTATAGAAGCCGCCATCGATTTCGTGTTATATTGAATGAAGGATTTTCACTGCAAGACTTCATGATGTCTTTAGTCACGTTTGCATGTAACAGAAACCAAAAACTCAAGCAACAGGTGATTTCCGTCAACAGCTTTACTGATATTGAAAGAAAATATACATCTTTTTTGGCCTCTATAATCTGAAATTTTTCTATTCTTTTACAAATTTACCCGCCGTTCCGGTCTTTCTATTTACATGGTTTTCAGGTGAATGATAAAACAAAGCTTGTAACTGACTATGACGTCTCCGTGAAAGGCTTATTTACAAATCCATTGAAACATGTTTAACATAACTGACCCTTTTGTTTTTTTACGATTACTAAGCTTGAAAATTCAGTCACGTCCACACTGTGAGTATCAAGGCAGATGACTCATAAGTTAAAACATTTACAAAAATAATCTTTGAATACTCGCGTGCAAACATTTTCATCTTCATCTGAGGTTTTTGAAAAATATATATATGTACAATATTTTTTGTTAGTAATCTTATTTAATATATACCAGAAAAACGTTCAATGTCCTCAAATAATTTAATCATAGGCTTTGCTCCTTTACATATATGAGATGATTTTCTATTTTTGATCCTTCAAATTTTCCTTTGTATAAATATGAGTTTATTATCGCCTTTTAAGGCAAGAATGTGACGCTCCTCAGCTGTGACTCCGTCGTTGATCAGACAGCTGGAATTAAACTTGATCTTCTCGGTTCAACCACGGCAATTTCTTCTGTGAAACTTTCTTCAATAGCGGGGAGAATTCGGCTTTTTCTCGCGCCCCGGTTTATTTTCTTTACAGTTTTTTCATCCTCAAGTTCAATGTCTTTTAAAACTCTAACCCACTCTTCTTTCTCTTTTGGACTCTCCGCGGTGAAGCACAACATCCCAGTTGAATTTCCAATCCGTTCGCCTTGCGGGGTCAACGTAAACGAAACTTCACTGTTCTCAGTGACAATGCAAGTTTTCAATTTGAGAAAAGCGCAGGGTTTTTTCCACATCCATGCTGAGTCGCTGTAGAACACGACGAATGGGTCTGACACCCTGGTGTACGCAACCGCCATAAGTCTGACGTGACGATTCAGACTTGTGTCCCTCAACTCCAAAAAACCTGACTTCGTCTCTGCCATGTTTTCGTTCATATTTTCTGTTGTTATTTTAACTGAAGTCACTCGTTAAAGCTTAGTTGCGATTTTAGAATTTTTCCAAGTCCGCAGATTAATCAAAGACAAGCACTGATCATCACTGAACGAAAACACGATTGTCGCTCTCTTTTATTTAATGTTTTGGGAAATGACGTCACGCGAATATAAGCAATGGGCAAAGAAAAATATTTTAGTTTCATTTCCTTTTATGACGTCAGCGCCTTGCTATTCATACAAATGAGATCTAATACGTGTTGCGTTACTTCAGTCAAATTCCTCTAGTGCTTTCCAGATATTCTCGAAGTGACCTGAAAATAGCCTGTATTTTTGGGAGTTTTAGGGCTTGATTCTACTTTTATCTGGTTTAATGTCGTCGTCATAACAGCATTTTTGCGCTCGTGGGTCGGATGAAGGACTCACACGCACACGGAAAACAAATCGAAGTTTAGTTGCCGGATGTGAGATGAATAATTTATGAAATAACGTCAAGGCATCAATATTTTATAGCTTTCGCTCTCTTTACTTAATTAACAGGTCCAGGCCTGGGGGTTGTCATAGATGTGTTAAAGTTTTTCTATAAACTTTTAAAAATAACAAAGCCTTTTTGGAATTTGGTCATTGGCTCATGAGTTTTAAAACCACTTTAAATTTTAATAATAAGGTCATGCATCGGATGTTTCTCAACGAAAACACTGTGAAAAGGCGTTTTAAATACAACTTGTAAGCACGTTTTCGTCCCTAATGGAACTGAAAATGTAATTCAATAAGCTGGAATAAGATGTATTAGCAGTTCAAGCAGACGTAAATGGTAGTCCATTTCGACGTTTCTTTTAGAATTTCAGATGAGTGATTCTAAATCCTGCAACTGCTTTCTATTTTTAGTCACTTTATTCCCACCCCTATGTTCAATTTCCTATCAGTGCATTCATCATATTTCGGTTTAAGGGAGGGAATCTTATAAAATATTTCGCAAAAAGAATGAGTTGTCAAGCTACTTGTTTTATCATTTCATTTTTTCGTACTCGTTTGGCTTCAAATGAACTCTTTTCAAAGAACACGGAAGATAAAAGGGTCTTCTAATTTTAAACTATTTCGGTTATTCTATTTCAATAAACGGGAAGAAATCACAGAACAGAAACAGGAGCACGGTATAAAGCGGGGTTAATGACGGGATGAAATTACTTCTTAAAGAAGTCGCCAGATGCTCAAATGCAAAACAAGTAGGTGTTTTGACAGGAAGAATAGCAAAAAAAAAAAAACTTCGCTGAATTTAAATAATGTTCTTAATAGGTAACCAAAAAAGGCAAACAATAGGTGCGCGTTTCACTTAGTCATAATTGGAACCTGTTTTGACACTGTTTTAATTTTTACCCCCTAAAAACTATTCATCGTTTCTATAACATTAAGGTAATCTCTATGCGATCAAACGCTCCTCTATTTAGGAGCTTATGAAAACGGGCCGTAGAATAAGAGAATAGAAGAATATGGTTAAGAATATGGTTTCAAGTGTATGAGTTCTCTTCAGTGGAGGATGATCATTGTGAGTTTGGAGGGCAAAGACCTTCTGCTATTTGCGAGTGGGAATTCATTATGATTATTATGATTATCTACGGTTGAAAGGCATAGTCTAAATTTGGAGGCGACCACCTTTATACGTATTTGGTGAGAAATGACCAATTAAAAGAGTGGGTGAATCCTCTTTGTGTACTTATCTCATGGCTTATTAACACCTATTTTGTAAGTAGGGGCATTTAAATTTGCGTCATAAAGAAACACAGACGAAAATTTAAAAGGATGGTTTTAAAAACTCTAGTTTTCTGGCTCCATGAAGATTCCAGCCGTCCGTTTTAAAAAGGAACTCATTAGATCCTTTCTAGATCTCCTGTGAAAATAAACATAGTTTACCTGAATACTTTTTCGGTGTGAAGTGAACACTGAAAGCCATTACAGGACTTATAGTGCAACAACATGACCGGGGACCTGACCTAACTTCAATCGTTCAATTACAAGTCACGTTTACAACAAACGAGCCTGACTTTGACAGTTTGTTAACCGTTCAGGACACGAAAGATAGAGGAATAACTTCCAATAAGAGCTAAGAAGTGTCGGTGGATGTTGAATTCGTTGCACTGTAACTATAAAATCGCAGGTTATGTTTATGGGTCTTAATATGATTTGTTAAACGTATTTATATTGGAATTTCTGACTTAATACAGTTTTAAGTGAAACTTGACAGATCTAGCTATCGCACGGTTTTCTTTTATACATGTGAAAAGTTTTAAAAGCAGCATGACGTCGCGCCAAGAAGTCACGATGACCTTTTCTTGGTTGTTTGTTTTTATGGTTACATGACCATCCGGCCAATTTTGTCAATTTTACGAAAGAGAGGGCGATGCAGGATACGAAACATTTCCTCAGAAAAGACTTCATTTACCTTTACTGGTTGGCATAATTTCTTATCTGTTTTGTTTTAGGACAGCCCACATCTACATGAGTTTCTCGAGCAATCGATATCAATGAATCAATTTATTGACCATCAGATAATATAGGCTTAATATTAGTCACGGAAATTAAATATTGCGATATTAGTCAGCGATTTCACTAACCTACGGAAACGGCGGATGCGGTCGTCAAGTATCTCAACGCAATTTGTATTTGTGCAGTTGAGTAATATTTTTAAATATTGCTTGTTCACTCCGTAACTTGGAAAGAATGTGATGATTTCCTAGTTTTCAGTAATCGGAAAAGTTATCTACCGAGTAATGTATCTCATTTACAGAAACTACTGGTACTGCTTGCTCAAGAGATGGTTAACTTTAACCCAAGGTTAAGCCAATTTTAAAACAAAATCAGTCTCTCGTCTAGAAATATATAGTTGGAGCTTATCACAGAGCTGTTGAGCTCTCTAATCAGAGTCGTTTTAAACAAAATGACTCAGTTATTAAGTCAAAATGACAGTCCACTGAAAACAATTCGCCACGTCGGTATCAAAATTTTAACGCTTTCCCTTATAAAATGCTCTTCAAGTAACGTCTAGGTCGGCTGGGTTGAAGACCAGCTACGGTTTCATGACTTTTGACGTACTTTTTATTTATAGATACTTTGAAATTGTTCTTTTTTGTTCTCCTTGCGAATGCGGCCCAGTATTTCGAATCGTTCTAAATGCAATCAGCCATATACTCGTCCGGATACTACATAGTTATCGCCAGCGGGCAGGGTCAAAGAAAAACGTGGAACGTGACAGGGGGCTTCAAACTGGCGACCTTATTGGCATCAACAACTTTTTATTAATAGATACTGTGAAACTGTTCTATTTTGTTCTCCTTTCGAATAATGCGGCCCAGTATTTCGAATCGTTCTAAATGCAATCCGCCGTACACTCAGTCCGGATACTACATACTGATCGCCAGCGCGCAGGGTCAATTAAAGAAAAACGTGGAACGTGACAGAGGGCTGCAAATTGACGACCTTATTGGCACTAACAATAATTTGTTCGGACGAAAAACACAGCAATGTTTTGTTACGCTCTCCTAACAGGAAAAGACCGAGCAGAACTCCCTCATGGGACCATACGAGTAAAATGGACACATGCAAAGGAACTAAAGCAAAAAGGAAACGATTTCATCTTCACCGGAACGTATTGTACCAGTCATAACCTACTAATGTTAAGTTACTCGTACACTGAGTCACAGAAACGACAGAAACTTTCGCGCACAAACATAGCATAAAGCTCGTCTTGGTTGACGCTATGTGGCCCTATGGAGCTTAGGGAGCTGCCTTATCGTACCGCAGTAGTTATATTTTTATTTTGCAGTCATTCCCGAGACGATCCAACACCAGTCCGTTAACCTAAGATATCCGAACAGATAAATCAGTATTTAGGAGACCTCCAAATTTACTGAACAGGCTTTTAACTGAAGCAGAGAGAAACCATTTGATACACTTAAATTCTGCATGACTTTTTTGGAAACATTCGGTCGTTAAAGGTGCCCCCGCTGTATCAATAAAGGACATCATTTCACGAATTCGTACAAGGGATTGTCTTTCAACAAACAATGTACAAATCTGATCGTTTGAATAAACAATAAGCCTAGTTCTGTAAAGTAACAGCAGCATTCAAAAGTTTCTACTACAGTGTAACATCGGCTTCATCGTATTTGTAGTGGTGGTTAATAATTTTTTTTTGAACTCCTACGCCAAACATTAAGGTATTCAGTACTAAAGTATATCATCTCCACTCGTTAACTTACTTAATTTAAGTTTAACTGAGGCAAAACGTGTATTTTCTCAATATCACCTTGACGGTAGTATACATTTATTAGTCACTGATGAAAATATTGGTACCCAATTATAGCATTGTAGCTACTTCCTGATAAAAGTTCGTGAGACCAGGCTTGCGAAAGAGCGCGGAGGCAATTCAAGAAGCCCATGGATACAGCCGGTATCTGTTGGGGCATATTATTATAAATGCTTTCTTTCTTTTCTGTATTAAATATCATTTGGTTAAAATTCTTAAGTAGAACAAAATTTCGAGGAGTGAGCAGTTACTGCCGTGTGTCAATATAAGCCTCCTTTACAAATTTAATTGTCCCTGATACTACGCTTCGCACTTATGATTTTTTCTCGACAACACACGACCACAGGTCACGTAGCAAGGAGACCATACGCAGGTGCAATACTGAAAGCAAATTTTCAGACATGATGAAATTACCGTGGCGAGTTATAAACGACGTTGGCAAATGCAAAAAAAGGGATGTGGGCGAAACTTGGGAGGGCCCAAAAAATATCAGCAGAGTACAAGAAAATACTGACACGTTTTGAATCATATTCAGGAGAATGGCGGGGGAACCCATTACCACTTATGGCTCCTTTTAAATTGAAAGCGGAGGACCGGAGGTTAATTGGGGCGGATTCAATGCTACCACGATGTCTATGATGGTATTCCGAGGTAAATTGGTTGGAATGTATGTCGTTTTGCTTATTTGGTTTGGCCAGTACTTACAGTCTAAAATATTTGGTTTTTCTATTTCCCCTGTAATATAGACTAGGCTTGGTGAGGCCCGTTTTCCGGCCGGTACATGCACTGGAAGTTTAAAGCATTGATTCATGGAGGTGTGGGCTCTGAGGTCTCCCTGCATTCAACATAACGATTGGGCATCTTAAACAACAAGTAAAAATCAAACGCGTACACTAGAAACCCCCAAATTACTTTTGAAATTTTTACATTTCAAATCTGTCGCAGGTCATATTTTAAGAGATCCTGCAATGATTCCTCAAACACAAGTAGAAATCTTTATCAGTAAAAGGACGGAAATTAGCAGAGGGCTGGACATTACTTAGTTTCCCTTCGTCCTGGGGTGATTACCGAGGCCGGATATACTCAAATATAGGTACTACCGGCCTCCCTATTTTGTGCACGGTTTTTGCCTCAGTATATAGATGATTTCCTTCCAGCTGGTGTGATACTATCTTTTGTACAACCACTATTAACATATAAGAACAGCATTTCAAGTGCATTTTTTGATAAGAGTCTTGAAACGTTTACTGAACTACTTGAATGGGTCAATACCTTCTTCGATCTTCTTCCGCTTTTTGCTCTTCTTCTAGATTGCATGAAAGAATGGAATTCTTTTTGTTGTTCTGAATCTACTTTTATTTTCCCCGTCTGAGCCAATGACAGTTGCAATGCCACTGCGGTAGTATGCGTCGTCTCGGTAACTTTATATCACTGAAATACAGAATTTTGTGTCTTTCAATTTCATCTTAAAGAATCACACAGACAGTTGTACTCGCATTACCAAACAAAACCGGAAGACCTAATGATCTATTAGAATTCATACCCCTTATGATAAATTGAACTTTTCCTTCTGCGGTTATACCAGATTTTGATGTTATGTCCAGGAGAACAATCTCACGTCCGCTACACTTCACTGAGCTACGAAGAGAATGTTTTATATCTGTTTTGTGAATCAATATTCTAATTTGAAACCTTCTATGAGAACAAATATTCTTAATACGAAATCAAGTTTTCGGATTTTAGCGCGTAAAGTACCGTATATTCCATTGCGTTGACAATTCACTAATAGAAAGAGAGCTTTCTCTTGGTGCTATCCCATTGGTCCTTTCAGATAAACAATTTAATTTCTGTAACTGAAGATCAGATGAAATCAGCTAGAAATAAAAGATTGTGCTACGGGAACCAATAGTGATGTAGAAATCACAGGTTGTTTGGTCAGGCAACTGAAGAATGCTACTCTTGAGCTCGCGCGCCAGTCTGCCATACATGAACGCGGAGCTAATTTTCCTAGAAGATAATTTGCAGTATTGGGCTCCCAGTTAGCTCCTTACGGCTTGTGCATACCATTTGTCGTGCCACTTAGTAATATACCCAAACCTGTCATCAATTTTTCTGTACCCTGGAACTATTTCTTTTGTAGATTGCTTTGATAGCTTTATCAGTTTCTTCTTAGCCCGAACCTCAGGCTTACTTTGAATTGAGCCTTCCGCATGCGCTTCTTTTCTCTTACTCGGCTGTAATTTATTTTCTGGCACCAAGCAAGGAAGTTTATTCGACTTCTCAAGCTCGTCTCGCTTCCAATACGAAAAACTGTCGTAACCGAAGAGAGGACGATCAGGAATTCGATCGGACACATCGAATGCGTCTTTACGTTCTTCGGGCTCTAAATGCGTCATGTAATCAGGTCGTTCGTACGTTTTGGATTTTTCGAGAGTTTTGTAACTTCGCTTTCCATAAGTTACTTTATATTTCTTGCGCTTTTCTTCTTCGCTTAGCACCTTTTCCTCCTCTCCTTTTCCATCACCGTGATGATACCATTCTGGGACATGATAAGCTTTGGGTCCAGTATTTTTGGGTTCGTTTTCCAGATAGCATAAAAGGTTTTTTCTCCCTCCTGTTTTGGCCAACTTCACGTATTTTGAGTCCGTTTCCAGGACACGTCCAACGTTAATGTTTTTCTGCAAAGCACTGTCTTCCTTCACAGTCTCATTCGTTAAATCTGGTACTTGAGAAATAGGAACTTTAGGCAGAGTTTTTGAATCTTGCTTTTCGCGATTGGGTATGGAATAGCAATACCAAATCTCCTCTCTTTCTGGTCTGTCTAAGGGCTTGTAAAATGGCTTCACCATTTTTCCCCAAATATGACTCCTTTTACCTCAGCAATTATCCCGAAAACCTAAAGGAGTCGATCCGTTAGCAGCATGAAATCTGTTAATCTCTTTGCACTAAACTGACCGACCTCATTAATAAGTTCAGTCTGTTGTACAATTAGACCATTTTCGAAAGAAAAGAAGTATTTTTTGGTGTATTTACGTAGGTGTCAGTGAATTATTAATGTCGATAATTATGGCCAACCATGAGTTAATTCTTGAAACAGCAGGGAACAACTGTAAAAACTAAAGGAAAAATATCCCTGATTCACGCTACTTAATATGTTGTTTAGTTGCTGGACCTCGGGAGTAGAAATTTGACTCGATAAAAATAAAATCTCGAACTGCTCATTAGCACTCAAGTTTACTGTAGTCATTAATAAATAAACTACAGAACTACGACTGAAATATTCTTGATCCATAATATCTAGCCTTAACTGCTAATAAGATCACGTAAAACAAAACAAACAAAACTAGAAGAAAACATTAATAAAACCTCTTCGACTGTCCAAAAAAAAAAATCTTAGACATCTTTTTCTAAGCCAAATCAACTTTTATCTACGTTAGATATAGTAAGTGTATTTGAATAAGCTCACTTACCTTATAATAAAAACGATTTTCAAGAGTGGCTTCTTACTGGTTGCTCCATCATAAAGATTAATTTTTTCAGACCCAAGCCAAAGCAATATCAAAGTGTTTTCATAGTAATTATAGTTTTCACGCGCAATACATCTAAATTAGCCAGTCGCGCGAGCTAATTTAGCTGTTTCTTTATATAATGAATTATGACGCATCGTGAGCAATCTGCTATCACAAATATGACGTATTTGAAAGCAATTTGAATTAATTTGTGGATTTTTTATCACTAATAGTCACTGGTGGCTAGATAACTCCAAAGTTGTGTTGCTTGTAAACGAATTGGAGCAAAGAGTTCGAATACTTATAAGTCGAGAGTGTGAAAATGCATTTCCTTGTGTTAACAGGGGATTTGAAAAAACTAAGTGTGTAGCGTGAGTGCATGGTTTAGTCATTTCTCTCTTTGAAAACTACAGATCAGGCAAATGAAAGCTCGAACTATTTTTAAACAGCGAACGTTTTCATAATTAAAAAAGACCATTAATGAGGTAAAGTTTATTTTTCTTATTACAAGTTGTTGAAATCTTATGCAACTAAAAAACGAAGCTAGTTTTCTCCGTTCCAACTCCTCAGTTTTATTTCCCTTGAGCACTCCATTGTTTAACTGCTTTAAAGAGCATAACCTTTCTAATATGGACTGCAGGCTCCAGCTTTCATATATAGTTCCATCCTTTGCACTTTTTGCAAACACACCACTGTCTCAGCTCTAGGCTGCATTTTACTGATGAAGCGAGGAAACACAAGAAAAGAAAAGAAAGTGTAAGGTTGCGTCAGAAGGCCTCGAGCGCAAAGCTGAATTGCTAAATAATATATTGAACATTTTTTTTATCGTGTAAGCACTGAACATGCTATATAAAAGGCGGTTAGGAATAGCAGTTAGGCGAGGGGGAATGCAACTCAAACGAAAATTAACTAACTCCCAACGAGTCATTTACAATAGGATGAGAAAAGCCCTCGACGTAGGCATTTGACTCGCAGTGGTAACCTTTACCCAAAGAGGAGGAATTATGCAGTTATTTACACTTTGGCTACGCTCTTGCTTTTCTCATTATTTTTAAACACGCTTGTATTTTCGGGCGCAGAATAAAACAAAAGAAAGCAAAAGGCATTTAATTCATTCTTTTGGTTCCCTGCTCATCTATCGACTTGGTGGACCAGCTTCTGTCTTGAGGCTAGTCTTGCGACGGATCGATTGCCTGCGAATTGGACTACGAAGGAGTGCCAGGAGAAATGACCAATGGGTAACAGTTTTTAGGTGTGTTAAATCGACGTCATAACTGAAGAAGCAAAACAGTGGTAAAACTACGTTTAATGTGTCAGGAGTGGGTAAAATGTCCCACTGCCTCAGCCAGGGCTACAGGAATAGGAAGACCAATGCAGTAAAATTGCATAGAATTTATGACTACATCTTATTTCCATATTTTGCCGCACAAGGAATACGGTATTTACTCGGTTATTTACATGGTTGTTTAATAACACAATAGGATAGGTATATTTAGCGAAGACGACCAGACGACAGGTACAGTGACGACAGCGCGCGCAGGACTAAATACCAAATTGGCCAATGGCTGAGCGGCGTAAATAGCCTGCGTAGCAAGCGTTTCCGTGCTTGTTTGTTGAGAAAGGTGCAGGTGAAGCGCTCCCTCCTCTATTTCCCTTATCTTGATCTTAGTTTCAATTTCTTAACGAATCCAGGCGGAAACCATATGCTACGAGAACTACGACGTAAATGCACGCAGCCGGTAAAAAGAGCGGGAAACTATCCTGCGAGTAGTTCTCATGCAACCGGTATTTATAGGAGGGAGCTTATAAAGCAACCACGACAACGACGATAGTGGAAAACCTCACTATTAAAAAAATGAGATTGCAATCTTTTTCACTTTCTCACGTTTATTTAGCCTCACTCAGTTTGTCAAATGTAGGGAAATTTTACTGATTCTTCATTCAAGTTTAAAAAGAAAAAAGGAAAAATCGTCTTCGTGTGTTCACGTTCTCTATATAACGTCGCGTAAGAAAGTTTCACGTCTAGTAGATGTCAGAGAGATGAGCCAAAAAGTATGATGCACGTACTGAGCAGTTATTTTGCTTATAAAACCAATCGTTTTTGACGTTCTTGTTGCCTCCGTCGTCGTGGTTGCTTAAGCTACCTCAATTGATTTCTTTTGCCCAGCCAGAGACTGCAAAAGCGACGCCCAGAAGAAATCTGCCCAACTGACACTAGAATGTAATTTGGAAGACCTCTAAGATCAATTTTGACAGTGGATTAATAAAGAGAGGTTCTCGAGTCACCTTAAAAAGTAGTTTCTATAATATGTATCCATTTCCTTCCATTCACCGAAAATTGGTGTTGCTGCAGCCTTTTCTATATGAGAAGAGATCCTGGTTAACAAAAACAGCAAAAAGATGGGAAGATATGGAATTCAGATGACAGTGCCTCATTGACACATGAGGCGGACTAACCACAGATGAAAATAAAAATATGTCAAGAAAACCCCAGGCGATGGGTTCACTTCTGTAGACAGGCCCAAGGGAGTCCCTAAGGGATACAATCATATGACTGAGTAAAAGTTCCCTCCCAGTGACTAAATGAGCCTGTCTTCCTGTTTTCAGTGTTTTTATGATTAAAACCCCGGATACGTGTGCATGAACGAGTATTTTTGTACTAAAGTGGCGCCTCATTCGCCCCTCTGTATACACGCAAGTAGGCAAGGCAAAGAAATGTATATACACATTGTTCAAGTTCACCTCGTCTTTTGACAGATTAATACATAGAACTGACTATTTAAGCGCAAATCATACATTTTACAGTCCCTCAGTAGATTAGTAACCTTTTGATATGGTACTGTTTTTGCAATAACTTACAAATCTACCTCCATATTAGCCTCTGATCGCCATGGCGTTGTTGTCTCTGACGAGTAAAGTCTGACCAATGTGACGGACGCCATCTTGGATCAGACTCTGACGTGAACCCGGGGAGGTAACGCGAGGAATGAGCTTTCGCCGGGTTTCCATCTTTATTGTACTCGCGCGCCATCTCTGGCGTACTTATGAAACTCAACAAGTTTCTTTGACCTCCAGCTTTTGCACGCTTTACATAATCAGAATCACTGTCCCGGATTCTAGTTTTTATGGGCTTTTCCAAGATATTTTTCTCATGTACGTATCCTCCGAGGCAACTGACTTGTGAAATGGGGGGAAGTTTTAAACTTTCACCAGGACCTTTATCGTCGGGGAGTTGTCTTCCCCCCATGGATATTTGAGAAATAGGTGGTAAATTTCCTGGGCCATAATTCAGCGTCCTTCTGCGGCCATAATGTTGTTCTTTCAAAGCAGCTGTTTGAGACATGATTTCTTTTTTATGTTCGTCTATTTTCTGTGCTCTACGAGTCTCTTCGAACGTTGCAGGATCTACACGGTTTTGGGGTAAACAGTCTATTTGGGAGATGCGAGGAAGTGTTGTAGTGTCGATTTGAGGAAAATTACGCATGGAAAAGTCTTGATTCCCCAATCTTGCACTCTTTTTAATACAGCTTAATGCTCTGTGGCTTGTCGTGTACCATACATGAAGTTGCTATGGTTGCTATCACCAATCTGGAATCCAATGAAAAGCGGTATATTTTCTTTCCTTTAAAGATCAAACAAAATATATTCATTTAACCTTACTTCTCATTTACTGACCAAGATTCTAGACACGATATACGTCAGTACATTTTCACGCTGACACGTGAGAAATATCGCAAAATATTTAAAGAAAATTTGCTAATTTGCACTTTGTTTTTGCAGCGGAATACTAATCGCCACTCTTTTGAAATACGAAACAAACAGTATAGGACCAGCTGTTGTTATAGAAACATGATGAAATAAAGATAAATGTATGATATGATACAAAAAAAATGGTCCCTCGTAGCGAGAAAACCATCCTGTTGCAGTTTCATAGGGCCGATGAGCGCTTCGTAGTTAATTGCTCGCGACATGAAAACTTATTTGAGTAACAGAATATTGTGGCTGAATTACCCCCAGTGTGACCACCATGAAAGGAAATTATCTTAAAGTTGTGAGAGAACAAAGAGGTTTAATTATCAAGAAACTAAACTTAGGGATTAACTACCCAAACATCAAAGAAATAATTTATTGCTTGTGGTAAACGTTTTTGCACTTGTTTTGTTCGATCTTTCGTTGCAATAATTTTTCTATTATTAAAAGCGCGAGTTATCAACCCCAAACTAAGACGTAACGCATGGACGGTTTTGTAATTTAGCTCTATCATCTTTTACTTTAAAGCTTTACCGATATGCGGATACATCACTGCAAAAGATGCATCCTAGTCAAGAAGAACCCCACATGAGACTTATACTATTGTTTTCTTCTTGCTGTTCAGGCTTCAAAACGATTGCCAAGACGACTGAAACGCTGAATGCAAAAAACACGCCAGAAGCAAAGAAAGCAAACCGTTTCATCTTGATGCTAAAATCCGAAGATACGACTAAAGAACTGAAAAGGTTTCCTCAATTGGAACCAAATCGAAAAGCCGCCAAAACAAAGGGAAAGGAAGACGCTAATAATTTCTGCAGCATCACAACTGAGTGTTTGAATTTCAAGCAACCATCTTGCCGTGCTTGAACGACGCTAATTTGACCACAACAGTAGAGCGAAATCAGTCCTCTCTCTAAAGCGGCTTAGATATATCGCTTGAAATGCTCTTGATGGCTCAAGGAAAAAAGATATGTAATATTCTATGCCGCTGATCTAAGCGAACGCACATAAATTGATCAAGTTTCATGCAAAACTCGCTCACCTGATTTCTTCAATCTGGGTAGAAAGTAAAATCCATAAATAAAAAGTACGTTTGTCACACTGTCTATAGTCTATAGCAACGCGAATCAACAGAAATCTATGTTGTCACTTTCTGTCACCTCTTGGCCTCAGTGGTGCTTAAGAAAACTGTGACGACACGCTTGGCAGCGACCCGGATGCTACGAAGTGAAATTAATTGGTTGTCTATTTAAACAAATGGCAAGACAAGTTTTCCAACAGATTTGTTTTTATCTGCTAGAGTAAACAATTTTAAATCTCTGTATCCCACAAAATTGACTGCTAAAGACAAAAAATTAAAAGTGCAAGCTATTCAAGACTCCTTTCTCGTTGTAGACTTAACCTCCGGCAGTTTTCGAACCAGTAGACAGTCTCGGCTAGTTTGACAGTATGCCAGTGTGTACATTAAGGCCCTTAAGGCACAAACTGAAAAAGTGAACACAGAAACCGTTCTACTTTTTCGTAACCCGTACTCACGAACACACCAGTCAGTTCTTGCTTGTTTTCAGTTTGTTGTATTGTTGTTTTAATAAGTTGGGTTTATTCACTTGAATAAATTAGTTTATTTTTCGATTTGTCAAAATTGATGGAACAGGTGCGTTTTCCTTTCAGCGGCGGTCATACAAATTTTACTCACTATTACTGAAATGAAAGCACGAGCAAGGACTCGCCATTCATTTTCTTCACGACTGGTTTATTTCGTCAATTTGCTCTGAGTCGAAGGCGTAGACAAGTCTGTAGTTTCCGTCATTAAACGTCCTAGCTTTTTTTCGAATAGAATTTTCTACTGAGTAAATCAGTTCCCCGAAAGTGGTTGTAAGCATATCAGTCGAATACTTTGAACGGTGAAAATCTTTGCATTGGGATACTTTGCTTTTGCCAATATTTCTTGTTTCAACCG
Source organism: Porites cylindrica (assembly GCA_964035525.1). Taxonomy (NCBI): domain Eukaryota; kingdom Metazoa; phylum Cnidaria; class Anthozoa; order Scleractinia; family Poritidae; genus Porites; species Porites cylindrica. The sequence goes on along the minus strand of OZ037784.1, from coordinate 32,329,296 downwards.
CGATAAAAGTTATGGTCAATAAAATGAGGTTCAGTTTCTCGCCAAGAAATAACGAAAAGCACCCGGCGTTCGTCATGATTGTTTTCTACTAAAACCATTCTTAACAAACAAGGATTTTTTTTCTATGTAGCTGAAGCTCAAAAAATGGTCTGATTATACTCCGACAGGTAGCATTTAACCAACTTTTTGGCTTTAGTGGTATAATTTTCGTGAAAAACTTTACCGTAGGCCATATTCACATAGGTTAAAAAAGCACTCGTATCCCAACTCGTATATCGAAAGCTCTGAACCTCAGTCATTTTTGTTTCCGGTAACCTAGGCAACAGTAATGTTGAGAGGAATCTTGCCTTCGACAAGTCATTCTTGCATTTAAAGCCCACAACCTTAAGAAACCCAGCGAAATTGTTAAAATCAATCACGTTATTAACGAAAAATCAAATATCAAATTTATCCGGTCGACCAAGATATTCCGGGGTATAGTCACTGATGAACTGCGTCAAATTTGACTAACTCACATGCAATATAAAAACATGAAGGATGTTATTTTAACTTGCCTTGTAGAAACAAAACAAGGTGAAGAAGTCCATGCACATTCGCTGTTCGTCTTCACACGAGAGTTGCGATTTCCCTGCCTCGCAAATCCACCGGCTCACGTTTTATCAGCTGTATTCATAAATGCGTATGCAAAGCTTAGCTTCCCTTGTGTATGTTGAGTCGTCATTTGAATTGTCTTAAATCAGGCGATAATATACTCAGCACTCTCCACAGATCGTCAAAAATGCAATACTGAAATGTGGGCAACATGAAAATGACTGTTTTTGCAAAAAATTTGACAGCTGCTTCTTAAGGTAACAGTTTTATTCAATGGAATCTTGATCAGAGGTGTATGCAAATTAAAGACGACTTTTGTTTGTTAAGTTACCCGACAAAACATTGGCAATCCCCGGACTACCTGCTGAGTTTATTGTACTTATCACTTAGCAACAGCGAGGAGTTTACTTCCGCCTTTCAGGAAAATCTTAACGGCCCATGCCAAGGTTGCGAAGCAAATTGCGTACAAAATTTGCTACAAGAAACTGAATCTGAAGACACAATTTGGAGGCGCGTGACGTGGAAATTTGCTACACGCGCGGGGGTAATCATTTATTATCGATTAGTTACTTGATCCGACACTCTCATTTAGCTCTCAAAAAAAAGAAGCTGCTATTAATGTCTCAATTTGATGAATTTTAACGCCATTTCATTTTTTGGGAACTGCTTCGATAGACAGAACAAAATGTCGGAAGCTCATCACGCTTCAATAGTAAAGAACTCAACAAGAAAAGGCTGTTGCCCAAAAAGGAAACCTTCTTCGCAAACTCCGCGCATAATTTCCGCCATTCTTCATGGTAAAGCCACGCTGATACAAAGTTATAGAGCGGTGAATCTTTATCGCTTTGAACATGTAAATGACAAGGACGACGCTATGGTAGTTATAGCTGAGGAGTGGCCCTTTGGAAGACGAAAAGTTCCGCCGGAGAAACTAAGTATCAGTAAACAGGCAGGTAAATATTTTGAAGTTGTTTGCGCTTATAAGACAAGCAGTGACTGTATCACCAGGGATTCTAAGAAGAAATAAAAGAGCTTAGGAACAGCACAAAGGCAGCGAGGAAATTAGTCCATATGATCCACCGAAACAAAGACTTTCAATTTCGATGAACTCCCTTGAAGAGTCGAAGGATTTCCTTGTACACGGCAGCCCGGTCGAAGGTTAGCGAAGTCACTTTGCTTCTGGAATGGACACCGCATATGATATGATTGTAACCTTTCAAAAACTGTATAATTTATCATTAAGAGACTTCAGAGTCATCTCGTAACAACGTGATTCAAGTTTAAGGTGATGTTACGCGGGACGATTCGTAACAACGATTTTTAGCGCTACACAGCGTTGCAATGTTGGAACAATGTTGTAACTATTCGAAACAATGCCGCAACAATGCTGCAACTCTGAGTTGCCCTAAAAATAAACCGTCGTTGCGAATCGTCTCGCTTAACATCTCCCTTATGAATCACTCAACCTTCAATGGAGACCTTTCTCATGTAAGCAGCATTAGAGAGTATCAAGGTTTGATCTCTTATGGTGCACTTGGTAATGCAGACTTTTCTCCTTTGAATATTAGGGCCATTTAAACAAGGAAAAAGTCGTCTTCAAAACGGCAAAAGCTGTGTACCATTTTGAATAGCTTATAAGCTGCGTCTTAGCTCAGTTGCTACTAATAATTTAGTCTGTAATACATTTTTTGTTCCATTTACACGAGAACTTCACGTTCTCGCGTCTTCTGTAATACGTGTCATATTTTTTCTGGTATAAATAGCACTATTTATTGCGCGAAACTCTGAACCAAATTGAATAAAACGATGACAGGCGTGTTTGCAACGGTAAAATTGCATTTATTTACATTCATTACAAACAGAAGTGGGGAGCTTCAGAGAACTGGTGGCGTAGTGAGCATTTTATGCCTCAGTAAAAGATTTCCGGCCTTTGATGCACTTGATAACAAATCCCATAATCAACAGAGGAGGGAAATGAAGTGTGTAAGGCTTTACTCTTTGTGCACGGTACATACGTCTGGGCAGGTTCTATAACCATTCTTCAACGGGAGTTCCTCTTCCACTGAAAATCAACAAGACAATAAACATTAGCATCACCATCAGCCGAGGTATGTTACTTAATGCTACCTCTGGTTTGGATTGGTTTAGATTACATAGACTAACAAAGTTTCAGTTAACTTCCTTTATCATTCATTTATAATATTTCGCAGTTTTTAAATTGGCTTTAATCCCAGTTAGTGGTCTTTTATCAATGCTGCGTTCTTATTGGTTGAGTTACTACTAGGCTATATGTTATAGCCCACTAGTAGCGAAAAGCGCCGGCTTTTTGGCGGCAAAAAAGGATGAAAGTCTAGCTATAACTAGCTAAAGTTTTTTGGTCTCGATATTTTTGACCGACTAGCAGGATTTGACTAAAACAATTATTCCTCTTGCCCTCATGGCCTCTGAATCAATAGCCCATTCGGGCTCGAGGAATAATTGTTAAATAGCCAGCTGGTGCTGACCAAATTTGGAAGATGCGAGCAATATGCCACCGATACAATGGTACATTGTCCCGATATACAATCGCAACCTCGTTTCCTGGTAGCGGCGCAGGAGCCTAGCTGTTTTAGCATGAGTGAAAATAAGTTCACAGTTATTTCAAGACGAAGTGGGGGAATAACTGACTAAAACTGAACAGAAAAAATACACTAATAAGAAAAAAAAAATTGCTAGATGGATGTCATCTACTAAACGTTTTGAAGAAAGTCTACGAGAAGGTAAGGTTGCGCTTAGAAATAGTTTGAATGAATGAAAAAAAAAATTATTGACTTGGGCTTCAGTGGCACCAGTCTCAGTTTTTTCCCGCGCATTTTCACCTGCTGTTGCTTCCCGTATCGACGGGGGTTGAGTACAATTCGGCTTTGTTTCCTGTTGACTGCAGCCTGCCAGCAAATTCTTCGTGGCGCGAAGCAGCGATTGCGTTCATCTTATTTTTCCACATTGACAACAGCGAGGTTGCAGCGCCTATAATCAATCAATTTCATATTCAATCAATGAGTCAGTCACACATTACTGAGTCGTAATTTAGGCAGTCAGTCAGTGAATCAATTCTAAAATTAGTTAAGCTTAGTCTTCTTTATTTCCTCACCTCTCCCTGTCTGTTTATTGAATCCTGGTTGATTATCTCCACGAAATTTCTTGTGCGCCTGCTCTGAGACCGCTGTACCCAAACCTCTTTTAAACATATGATCATTGTTGGTATCACCGCGGTTAAAATCCGTTTTTTCTCTTTCAGTCATGCTCTGGTATCTGGTGATATAAAACGGTGTTAGTTAAGTCAAGTCAATTTTTATTTAACTCACACAGAATATTAGCACTCTTTACAATTTGCTGGTTTAAAAAATAGGACTACAAAATGTGAAAAAGGAAAGGAAATTATTTCAACTTTAGGTTGATAGTCCAGAGTTCGGGACATCTAAATAGTTCGTAGAACTAACCGCGTAGGTGACCCAAAACAAGAATACGAGTAGAAGAAATACAGTGACAAAAAAGCTGTTTTAGATATGAAGTATTAAGTGTACTTCATAAACTAAAAGTAAAAGTAAAGAAAATGAATCTCTTTCGCTCAAAGTGAGATCTTTATAGATCTTTAGACACTTTCAAGTGACTTGCTGTCCAAATTTTAACTAGTGCTCTACAAAAAAGTTTCTAAAAGAAATCATTTCACACGTCACAAGCTGACCTGTCAATCTCCTGCCAGGACAGGGTCACTTCGGAGAGACTGGATTTAGTGACTCCTACCTCTGTACAAGATAAAAGAAGGGAAATTATAATATGAAGTGCACTGGTCCCAATCAGGGATTGAGAAATGTAAAGATGAAGACTTTCGATGTCAATTGACAACCCACTTTCAATTTCATCCGTGGGTGTCTCTCTCCTTGGGCTCCCTGTGGCACTACTTGAAGGGCTTGTGCCTCGCAAACACTCCAGTACCTGAAAATTGTGAAAGATATAAGTCCAATGCAGTAGTATTCCCAGCAAATATCTGGTAAGATTAGCAAAAAAGTATCATAGCCTTCAAAGTGAATGAAGAACCGATTTCAAAATCATACCGATAGTCCAGCAGTGTCCGTTTTAGAGACAGTTGACAATGTATGCAGTTATGGTTACCTTTTCATGCATCTTGGATGTTCTGCTAGCAGCTTCAAGAAAGGTGTCTAACTCGGCCCACACTTGACGATACTGCTCTTCCCTGAACAAACAAACAAACAATCAAACAACAACAAAGATCGGAATCAAAACTCATGACTTTCAAAAACCTGTCCGACTCTATCAACAACTTAGGCCGCGTCCACAATTAATTGCCAGATTTAGAGCGATTCCATGGCACACACAAAAAAATTCTTTTTGTCAGTTTCCGCGCTTATTTTTAGGAACCTTTCCCGAAAAGACCCACCACCTGTTGAACATGGGCCTGGAAACCAGGGTAAACATTTAAATAAAGGGAAAAAGCTTTAGTAGGCACAGTGCTCCAACCAGGGAATGTAAACTTTCACGGCACTCAGTGTCAACCACCATCGTTTCAGTGCCAGAGCACGGTACCCCAGAATGACCATCATGTGCAATGACCTGGACACAACCTTTTTGCCTAAGCAGAAGGGCGGACTTGCTGAAGTGAATAAACCATTTATTTTTGAGTGCGTTATTTTTTTTTCTTTTCGCTTCAAATAAAGTTTAATTTCCAGCCTTGAAAAGCTTTTACCTCTTTGGTCCTTTGCCCCTGATTCCTGTCATGGAGACAGGAAGAGGATCATATCTACTCTCCATGGCCTGAACTTTGTAAATTACCTGAAGAAAACATAGAAAACAATGCAAAATGATACTAAAGTATGACATCCTTAACTTCAATAAACTTACTCATGCTTTCCTTTGAAACTGTCTAAGAAACCCTATCCCCTCGAAAGCCAATCCCATCCAATGCTCTTATAAGAACTGGATTTTGATCTGAAGTCACCGAGCGATGAGTCATTTATTGGGATCAACTTGGAAATGTACAGCTAGGCTCAGAGAGTTAGTTTGTTATTGGGAGTTATCACAATAACTGTTTTGAAAGTTCTTACCCTTTTACACTCCAGCATTTCGTCCTCTGTAAGAGTCTCTTTCATCAGCAGGGTGGGGAGGGGTTCTAACAGCTGTTTGGAGGCAAAAATATACATTCTGAGTGGTGAAGCTTGTGAATAACAAGCAAAGTTGACGGTAACGTAACGTCGAGGATCTGTTGACAGTATTCTCGGCTTTATACAACAAACTTGGACATTGGCATACAAAAGAGCCATTGGCTGCCAATATTGGTCCATTTGTGAGCTTACTGTATGATATGTGTGTGTGATAAGTGAAGTAATAACAGATGTAGGCCAAACCACCGTGAAAATTCCTCTTCTTCTCTAGTTAACTAATGAAAGATGGAAAAAGGTCAAGATCAGCGGCTTAATGTCACCACCCAATATACAAAACCGTAAGGTGTACAATTCTCCAAAGAATATCCCAAATAACCCTCAGCAAATCTAGACACAAAATATTACATGGAGGAGTAGATATCCGGTATTTCAGTACAACAGTATTTCACAAACCTGCTTAACGTTGCAAAGTATTGTTTCACTGATCACCAGGGGCCAGTACCTTGTGCAGCGCTCTAATCTTGAAAGGCCTGTGAAAAAAACCGTTTTTTTTTCTTAAACGTTACTGCTCGTTCATGCCCTTAAATGGTCCACAGTATCATTCTCTGGAGCTGTGTGATGTACAACAGTTTTTTGTTGACCTAAAGATGTATGAGAGTGAAACAAAGAATTTTCTTACAGTTGTTAAAACCTTCAAAAATGATTGCATGTCAAAATTTTAAAACTAAACTTTCATTACTTTACTGAGTATTACTTTGCCTTGGGTACAGAAAACCTTTTCATATTATTTTTAAATGTTAAGCCTAACAATAACATACAAGAATCTTATTTAAAGTAAAGAACACTTATGTTATGTCTGTACCTTTTTCCAAGGGAGATTTTCCCTTCTTTTTATTCCAAGAACATGGTGCAAGCCTGTTGGCTTTCATAAATTCACCAAAATCCTGTCGATCAAATTGTACACAACAAAAAAAGCTACAAGTAAATCGTTATTAAACCAAACGACACACATTCAACATCATAGTTGAGTTATTATCTATTTAATATAAATATCTGTTAAGGAAACAAATAATGCAATGACCTTAGTTTCCAATCTTTGCTTACGTCACTTGCCTGGACTGGAAAAGTAGTTTTATTAAAATACAGAGGAGACATAAAAGACCCTCAGAAAAAATGATATTTGAATGATCACTTCCCTTAACAAAATACAAAAACAGTTTCTTCTTTCTTACTCAGTTGTACTCTTTTTGAGCAACATACTTTTTCTTTTCTTTTTTTCCCTCAATTTTTATATAAATCATTTTTTGTTTCATTCAGTACCCTTAATCAACATGGTGTATCCTACATTCTCAGGAAGATTATTGTTCATAAGCCCCTGGCCTCTATATAGGCTTCTTTGCCATAAACATATCAAAGATTTGTAAAATAGAATAATGACTCTCCTCTTTAATATACAAAATACAATAAATTAAAAATATATATATATAAGATATAAAATGAAATGACGAAATTCAAATTGATCATCAACTAAAAAGTGCTCAATGGGTTTACCAGAGCTTTGAATAGATACGTAGACTTGAACTAGGTCAAAAACATTTACTTGCTACTCAGAGTTTCATGCTTTATGAGAAGCAATCATCAGGCAACTGCCAAAAAGAAACAATACATGGTGTTTTATAGTGATTTAGAGTGATTTTGAAAAAAAAAACAGTAGTGATTCATAATAGGCTGGGGACCTAGTTCAAGTCTACGTATCTATATATAAGATATATATATTTTTAATTTATTGTGTTTTGTAAATTATAAATAATTACAGTAAATTATGTTAATGGTTAATAGCAAAAGAAATGAATGAATGAATGAATAGGCTGTTCCAGGAATTCAGATAGAAGAGTGACAAAGAAAAAAAAAATGAGGGGAGTTTTTTTCTCCTCCCTTTCCTGGTGTACAATTTAATTTGCTCCCCACCATCTGACATCCACACTCTAATAGCTGAATGCCTTGAACAGGCTAGTACTAATAAATGAACGAAATGAAAGTAACTAAATTCTACGAATTCAACTTACATTAATTCTGTAGTCTGTGACACGGCCCCCACAACCTTCACTGATGGAAGGGGGATCTTCCATCGGAGGTCGAAAATTTGCTAAACAGTGAATGAAAATGTCACCTAAAAATATAATACAAGATAAGTTATAGTCGGCTTAATTAATCTCAGCAGAGTTACCCCTACAAAAACTCAGAATCACCTCCATGACTTGCTAAAATATGAGAAACTAGTTTTCCACCAGACTTTCTGGGCTGTTCTAACATGACCTGTCGACCTAAAAGTAAGCAAAAGAAGATTGGAGACTGTATTATTTTGTAATACACATTAAATGATACTAGATTATTATTTTAAGACTCCATTCCACATTGTTGCATATGCTACATAGCCTAGCTGGTTTGGAAACGTAGAAGTCTACTCTTCATATGGAGTTCTAAGCAAAGTTAATAAAAACATAATTCCTTTACCTTGAAGGAGAAAAGATATCAGGCATGCTGTAGGTCTGCTATTCACCTGATGAAAAATGAAATTGTCTTAAACAATCAATCAATCAATCAATAACTTTTATGAAATGATGATAAATATGAATTTCATATTTTTGAACTGCCAGATGAAGAAATAAATACAGAAAAGATTATCACAGTTAAAGACACCACAAGTGGTGCACAAGATTAATTTTAGTAGCTGCAAAAATTAAATAAATTTACAAATTGTTACATACAATTGTACCATACCTCAACTGGGGTGATTCTATAACATCCAGTGCATGCTTGAAGTTCTGGAATGACAAAGAAAATATCAGCATTAGTGGAAAAGTATATTTATAGGCTCATTTTGATGATAATAATGATAATGATGACAATGATGATGACCAAGGAGATAGCCAATCTACATGGTGGAGTGCCCAGAGGGAAATCTCCTGAAGCACCAACAAGAACCTTCACCAAACTCAACTCATGTATGACCTTACTTCTGGTACTTGAACCCTGGCCACAATGGTGAGAAGTGAAAGTTTCAAATTATTATATATAACCATCTGTTTACGATCCTACTGACCTGCAGGTAGCTAGGCTAATCAAGGAAGGTCAATCTCACAAGTTCTAATATAACAGATTTCAAAAACAGTTTGAAAAAGAGAGAGATCCTCTACATGACAACCAACTTGCTATAAAGTTGAATTTTAGCTATTCAAAGGGAGCTTAAATTATTGATAGATATCATATGTACTGTGAGGAGCACAGATAACAAAGCTGCTCTGATGCTTAATAGTGGCTGCCGTTATTCCATCAACCCATCAAATTGAGGTTAATGGTGGGGAAATAGACCTAGGTTACCTTGAAACACAGTTCATGGATCAACGAATTTAGAAGCTGACTGACCTGGAGCAGACGTTGTTTTTGGTGTGCACCACTTAAGATGAATAGTGTCCTTTGATGAAGATGCTCCATCCTTTTTAGTTGGTAAACTGTCATCACCACAGAACAAGTCTACATGTGTAAAAATACGCACAACTTATTAATGCACTTACTATGTCCAAGTGTTAACTCAAGACCTCTTTGCTTAACTTTCTGTCAATTAGATGAAAGTGATTTTTTCAGGTGGTGTATCTGTCGAGTGAGCCAGAGATGTATTAACGCTAACAGTGTAGAACTGATATATCAAGAGTGAGATGCAGTGTTTCATCACCAGATGAAACACTGAGAGGAGAGTTGAAAATACGATGTGCAGTGGAGTATTTTTGAAGAACTTTGAGATCTTTCACCTGGTGATGAAACACTATGTCAAATGCTTGATATTACTTCTCAAACAAAATGATTTTAGAAGGAGAAATTAAGGATGCAAAAATGAGCAGTTTTTCATCTGATACCCAAACACTCATTAAACATTAATTTCCTTTGTATTTTCTTTATGAATTGTTAATGAGTTTGAGAAGTGTGGATCAAGAGGCCTGATAAAACTTTTGGGTGCCAAATGTTTTCATATTGCATTGTAACATAATAATTTAGAACAAAATAAAACAAATTATAATAAAGCAAATAGGGTACCAGCTTGTATCATATGAATGAATGGTATAACAACACAGAAGAAATGTAATTTGTTTACAAAATGGTCAGGCCCACAGAAAAAAATACAGTCGAACCCCGCTATTTCGAACTCGGTTAATTCGAAGTCCCCGCTATTTCGAAGGAAGATCGAATTCCCTAGGATTTACCCTTATGTTTTCAGTCATTTACTATCAGCTATTTCGAACTCGGTTTTTTCGAATTCCCCACTATTTCGAACTCATCGTTCTTTCCCTACACCTTAAATCAATCCCGTTATTTCGAACTTGTACGTACAAAAGAGCACAGCTGGAAACTTACTGCATTTTTTTTGAGCTCGCGTTGCGTAATTAATGACTTAGCAATGCTTCACTCACGTGCAGTGTCCCGCTAAGAAATTCCAGCTGTGTTATTCAATTACAAAACAAGACGTATGAACTCTGCTGTCTCTATTCTAATCATTCGACATTGTATTTTTATTTAATCAGTGTCTTTCTCCATACTGTACTGTATTTTATTAAAAAATGATTCATTGTTACGAATTTTACGCTTCCCCGGTTATTTCGAAACCCCGCTATTTCGAACTTTTTTCCATTTCCCTTGGGACTTCGAAATAGTGGGGTTTGACTGTAACCGATTCCCATTTTTGGATATTTTAGGGTATTTAAAGAATACCCATAAAAATCCCAAATTTGGCAAAGTGAGGCAAGTCCCAACCAGGGAATTCCCAACCAAGTTCCCTGATTGGGACTTGTCTCACTCTTCCAAATTGGGATTTTTGTGGGCATTTTTTAAATTCCCTAAAATATCCAAAAATGGGAATCGGTTATTTTTTCCTGTGGCTCCAGTAGTTCAAAAGGTGGATAGTGCTATCCACCAGATAAATCTCTATCCACTCGATAGCGCAATTGGGTCTCCTAATACTTATCCACTGGATAGTGATTTATCCGGTTGACAGCGCTATCTAGTTTTTGAACAACCAGGGCCAGGAGCGTAATATCATTCCTGACCAATGATGACGTCATGTCTAAATTCTCACTTGCGACAGTCTGTTCCATATGCACCTCAGCAGAGTGAAGGATTTCTACATCATAATTAGCTGAACTACCAGAATGTTGCTCTTCCTAAAAAAACACAGAATTTACATCGTAATTAATGTCAGCAGGCATTTTGATAAGATCTTGCATCGACTGCAGACTAACAGGAATTATTATTTTCATCTTACTTCATTTTGTAAAAATGTCTCAAGCCACCACACAATTTAGACTGAAAAAGCTTTAACACCCACTGTACTTCAAAAGTTATTTAGACCTCTGTATTAGTCAAAAATTGGCGGTCATACTGTGCTTACAAATGCTGCCATCACCTTCATTGGAATCCCTGTGACTGTTGTAGATTTTAAATTAAAGTGTTTCTGAGCCATATTACTGAGCTTGCTGACCAGCTGAGAAGCTTTGTGTGAATAGATTGTTGCTGTCAAATTTGCAGAACTCTGAAAATGAGGAGAAAGCAGGTTCTAAACCTTATGTAAAAAAAAACTATATGCAAGTATGTCTGACAGTACATGTACATTTAAGTCAGGGGTGGATCTAGGGGGAGGGTGCCGGGGGTGCGCACCCCCCCCCACCCTGAGATGACCTGCGGTTTTTTAATACTACCGGTATTCTGCAAAAAAAACTATGTGCTTTATTGGTGTTGAAGTAGAGCAAGGGACGAGTGCACCCCCTCCTAAAAAAAATCCTGGATCCGCCCCTGTAAGTCTTTTTCTGAGAGCAAAGAGGGAAAGAGGAAAGGAAAAAAATATTCATGTGTGACTGTGGACAAAATTGTATCAAAATTATCTTACATCATTTCCTATGTTGTATAAACAATAGGTAGAAATTTGCCCCAGGACATGTTAAACAATGCAATGACTTTTATATGTACAAATGCATTAATTTTTCAATCGGTCAGAGTTACCTTAGTTGACTTTTGGCTAGATCATTAAAAAAAGGTCATAAGGTCATACAAAATTCTTTCAGGCAATTTAATAGAGATACCTGCAATCCTAATCTCCATGCTGCTATTACACATACTTCAGACATACGTAGCCAGAATTCATTTGGACTTCCAACAAGAATGATTGGAATGCATGGAATGTAATTGGATCACCCGCATTTTAACTTGCTTACACTTGTAAACTGATCATACACATTTTGACCAGATCACATGAAACTTTATGCAAAGCAGAGCATTGGAGAAAATGGTTTTTCAAAACTGGAAAGATTGAAATAGTTACAATAATATTAATATAAAAATGAAAGCTACTTTTAATAAACAAAGACACCTCTTGGGTACAAATGCTGTGGCTGAACATTTGTTGTCCTTTGAATTTTTTTTCAAACAAATCTGACTTGACATTTTCTTGGGCTCAAATGTCATAGTGAAAGAATCAAGAAAATATCTATGAACCACAAAACGATTATTTCCTAAGCACTAAAATTAGCAAGCAGTTTTTATCACCTTTATTGTTTTTTCTGTGACCTTTCCACTGTCTCCACTCAAAGGAACATGAACTAAAATCAGATCTGTGTGCTTCAAACTTAAAAACAGAGGATCATTTGGCATGTTTCACTGCATAATAGATGATAAACTTGGGAAAAGAATATTATCTGTAAACCGAATTATTACAGTACAGTCATGTAGTATATAAGAGGCTGAGAGTCGATAAGCAGTGAGATACTGTCAGTTAAATCCTTGGCAAGCCAATATTAAGGGGTTGAGGATAAATTACAGTTACTGTCTTTGCTGAACAAGCCACCCTCTGAAATTTTTGTTATGTCAAATTTTGTCAGTAACCATAAGAACATTGCAAACTGATTTAAAAAATATATGTTATCCATCACCTGTTACTTGATTCACTTTCTTGCTGTCTTACAGCATCAGTCACACAAGCATAAAGGGTTTGAATATGGGCCTCACTGTAAAAAAAGTTATTATAAATTAATAAAAATAATTATAATAACATCCTATACACTGATATAATAAAAAAAATGTTTATCTGGACCAAATAGTCATCTTGGCCGGACATTCTCTGTTGACTGGCTATTACTTTGAGCACTGCATAATTACCTCCTTTGTCTTCATATTATTTTTGTGAGGTACTAGTTTAGAAAGTTGTTAGTTTAACTTTTTAACTAACATAATGAAGATCTTCATCTTTTTACCAACCTTTTCAAATTTGTTATACAGATTATTCTGCCATCTCCTGTATTTTTTCTGTTTGCTTGGTTATTTTTGGAATTTTGAGGTAATATTTCACTTAGACACTGCACAGCACTTGTTAACCCATGCATAATAGAACATTCCTCTTCACTATCCTCATTAGGTGGTCCCAGGCTGGCAAATGATTTGAGTATCTGTCAAATAAATATTCAGTTTTAATATTTTATTACACTCAGCCTATACTTATTTATTTACAAACTTCACTAAGAGGCCTAGATAACTCACAGAGCAAGCTCCATACACATGATCACAATGTATGACTGAGATTACATTTCAAGGAGTACTACAGAGAGCGGAATTCCTGTTTCTTGACCTTCTCGGGGAAGAGAAAATGGATTGAAATAATCAGGAATTTTGCGGGCTCAAAATTACAATAAATTATTGTAATTTAACTGGTGAAAGCTAGTCAGTTTTTGTTCCAACTATCTAGAGGATAGAAAAATCACGGATTTGAGAAAAATCAGGATTCTGCTACATATGTAGTAATAGGGTACCAATAGTAAATATTGTTTAACCCTTTAAGCCCCAGTATCCACATACAAATTCTCCAAACTGATCTCCATACATTTCCTTTAAGAATTAGTTGAGAGAATTTAATAAAACATCAAGGCATTTTCTCTTTCATGGTCATTTTTTATATGCTCACAACCTTATCTCTTGACAATGTATGAACATTGTTAGGAGAAAATTGCTGTTGGTCACTATTGGAACTTAAAGGGTTAAGCAACAAAAAATGATCAGGCCTTCTAACAAGTTACATATAGTTTGGAGTGCATTATGTAGAATTTCCTGGAGGTCACATTATGCCGCAACAAATGATCTACATGTATTTTGCAGGTAAAGTAAAGGTCAAGTTCTGGTACACTATCATCATTCTTTTAAACTTAAATGTTTTCGTCCACATGTAACATTACATGTATGTCCTTGAAATTATTATTGTTGTTATATTTTTCCATCACTGATATTACGTAAGTGGCTAGACAAAATGTAACAGCTTTATCTTGAATAATTAAATACCATTACTCAATCAAATAAGTCAGGATATGACTGTTCCATCAGTATACAGTCCGGAATATCCCTAAATTTAAGGACAGGGCCAACTGGTCAAGCGACACTTTTCAACCAATGAGAAGGCGCGCTCGTGTTTATCAACAAACAAATCAAAACATCGCCCCAGTGATCAAAAATTTTCAAAACAACGGACGGAGTCAGACAGAATTAAAGATGAGCTTACAGTTCTCGTCTAGGTTTCACATTTCATATTTCAAAGAAAACATTTCATGTAAGAGAATAAGAGCATTAATCATTGCAAGGAATCATTGGGTTTTTTTTTTATTCCGGACAGATCGCAGAGGTCGTGGCTTCACTGGCACGGCTTGCAAGATTTTTGATAGAAGCAAACTGGTCCCGCGTAAAAATAGCCTGAGAGAGAGTGTGAAAATTTGTTGAGATCGTAAAAAACAGGATTGGTACTACCTATTAACTTCTACAGGACAAGAATCAAAGAACCAGTGATCATAAAAAAGAACAAAAAGTAGTTCAAATTTATTAATTTTTCTCGTTTGTTTTTTTTGTGTTGTTTCGTGTTGACTTCACGCGTCTGACGATGGTGCTTTCTTTGCTTGCTGTAGTACCTGCAATTTTATTCCAGATAATCAGTGCATGTTCAATGAGTAGCGAAATACATCATTTACAATTGAGATTTGCCTAGTCTCTTTGACTGTTTTTTAACGGTGGATGAACATTTGGATAATCCAACAACATTAAATCTTTCCAGATTAGTGAATTTCAGAAACAAAGCGGCCCGGGCAAAGCGGTTATTATTGATCTTGCGCTTATGATCTTCAATTTCATCCCCGCAAATTCGGCAAAGTAAGGCGAGATGTTGGACGTGAATATCCATAAGACTAATAACGTTGTTTTGGCCTTGAAAAGAAAAAAGGCAAAGGCTCGTACTAATGCGAAAAAAAGTAATAACACGTCTCCGTGAGAAACCCGGGAGTGGAAAACGTACGTGTTTTGGACCTCGAAATTCAAAAATTGCCTACCAAAATTCCAGGTTGTCTACCATCCTCACATTCAACATAATAAAAGTTAATCGATATGACAATCGAGGAAAAATATCTAGAACCTCGTAAAAAATCTGTGAATCGAAAAAATAATAGATACTTGTTCACCAACCTTGAAAACCGACCAAAATCTCACCTATACGTCGCGTTGTTTAAAAGATAAAAGAAGACATAAGCCACAAAATGTGCTGAATATTTCACGAGACACTTCCAATATGGCTTCCGATATGCTGTCCACTTAAAAAAATTGTGTATGCCTCATGAAAAGTCTTAAAAATATGCCTGAGATCCTCGAAACGATGACTGATTCTGTCCGACTCCGTCCGTTGTTTTGAAAATTTTTCATCACTGGGGCGATGTTTTGATTTGTTTGTTGATAAACACAAGCGCGTCTTCTTATTGGTTGAAAAGTGTCGCGTGACCAGTTGGCCCTGTCCTTAAATTTAGGGATATTCCGGACTGGTATATATTAATTTACTAAATATTATTATCTATTATGACAGTTTGTAATCACCTGACCTGAGGGATACACTGTTGTTCATGAGACCACGAATTAAGCACATGAGCATTTTCATCAGATACAACTACCTTCACCTATGAAACAAATATTTATCCAAGATACAGACCTTGTCATACAGTTTTTAATATTATTGTGGGGGGTAGGAATAGTTTGGGAGAAGACAACAGTATACATAGCCAATAATTGCATTCTAGAACAAATCTATTCCCCTTTTTAACAATCCCCCCTCGTATAAACATCCTCCTAACCATAGCTCTCTTGATAACTTAACTTCTTCAACACTCCAAGCTACAACTGCTTTGGTTGCCATGGCAAGCAGAAAAAAATTGACAAATAAAATTAGAGTGAAATTTGGAGACTTGTGACCTGTGTTTCGTGGTAATGTGTCCAAACCATAGGATTTTTAATAGCCTTGAGATATTGGGCAGATCTCGAAAAATTCAGCTGTGATAGTTTGGAGGCCATTTTGATTCTCTTAACCTCTCAAGTAATATTGCACAAGGTTTCCTTTGTTGTAATAATTTTTTTCTGGTGACCATTTTATGTTATTATTTTAGGTCACCAAAAGGGTGAATTCAAAAAAAGTTGAGCTAAGAGAAGTTTATTTTGTTTCTTCTCTTAACACATTATGTTTTAATGTTTGGATTAGCTGTAAAATACGACTAACTAAAAACACTTTGTAAATAAAAGTGGAATCTTTACAGGGGCAAAAACTGAGGGCTGAGTGGAAATCTTACCCCTTAAATTAAACGTTTTAAATATTTTGTTATTATTATTTTTATTACTACTATTACTATCAAACTCAGAAAACCATGAATGGCTGAAAATTTTCAGCAATATTGATTGTGTAGTGACCAATCACAATAAAGTTCAGGAAGTGCGAGCAAACCATGAAAACCACAAACTAACTATTGTTGCTGTTTGCGGTCTTGATTTCTCACACCTTGTTGGCTTTCTCTTCGCAACGTAATAACATTCCATGAATATTTCTGGTGTTCACACTTTTGTGAGTTTCACAGTAAATGCCACCATCATCAGTATCACTTATTAATTGGTTGTTGAGTTCAGAACAGTAAAAGACCAGGCCATCTGCTGGCTGGTTTCCTAACTACTTGCCATTAATGCTGTGATTGAAAGGAAACAAATTGGTCACTGCCAAATGCATTGCCATTTTTCAGCTGCTTCCGTTTAAAAATCGCCTACATTAGTTATGCACACATGTTTTATAGCTGCCAACTTTTTCTGGGTCAAATGCATGAGATTTTTGCCTTGCCATGTTCGCACAATTTTCAAAAATGTCCCAGCATCTTGCGAGGATTTCCGCTAATTTTCTGAAGCCCTCTAAACTTTACCGAAAATTCCCGAAAAATGATCCACCAACCTTTGAGCACTAAAAATGTCGACAACTTTCGCATGTTTTGATTTCATTAGGACACAAGGTCATCATTCAAAGCCTTTTTGGAATATTTTTGTGCAAATCGAATTACTACGCTTTTCACAAACATGCGAACTCTAAAATTCAAAAGGTGACTTCACAATTGCATTTTCGCTGCCGTCAATCATAATTATGATCACAAGCAATGAACGTTGAAACACAGAAACACACAAAACGGATCAAAATCCACCAATCACAGATCACAAACCTTGGCCTTATGAACCCGTTTAAGCAAAGTTCTGTTTCCTAAGAGGTCCGTTAAGATGATTGACGGCAGTGAAAAATGCAAACGTCACTGTTGGTTTTTTAACTTCAGAGTTCGCGTGTTTATGAAAAGTACAGTAAATTTTCGTTATTAATCATGTATTAAAAATAACAATTTGTCTGGATTTGTGAGTCAGGCGTGAGAAATTGTCCTTGATGCGTGAGATTGATGTCTTTAGTCCGCAGGCGTGAGACTCACGTATAACGCGTGAAAGTTGGCAGGTATAATGTTTCGACTCTATTCATTTTAAAGTGTTTCTGAGAAATAATACGAGATTTCAGCATGCATAATAAATGTATGGGGCTGTGAGGAAATCGTACCGTTTTTTAAAATAACTTATACATCCAGCTCTTTTTGTACTTTATACTGAACATGCACTAACCCTGACTAACCTAATATGAAGCATCCCTAAACGCACTTACCAGATATTCTTTGGGGAATATGTCATATACAATTCTACTGTATTCTACCGCAGCCTCGATGCTGCATGTCCAAGAAGTCTTGTAAACAGGCGACGTACCACCACTTCCAGAACTTTTGCTCTTGCTCTTTTTACTTCCGCTATCAAAATCAATATGCTGCTTGGACAGCCCAAGGAATTTAGGACTATGGTCTAAAACAATCACAGTTCTCTTAACTGGCGGTATACAGTTGTCGTTAGCCATAGCTTTATGAAAAGTTCTGTATATTGATTTGAAGTTCTCATCTGACTTTGTCCGCCATATTGAAAGCTAGGCTACAAAGCAAAACCCTTCCCAGAGTTCGTGACGCGCGTTAGGACGTCAACAGCAGAACCCGTGTGAAGAATGCAGGAATCGAAAGGTCTATTTGAGTTTGAGCTTTTCATTTTCAGCGCATTTCAGCTGGTAGTCATGTACAGTTTTCATGAGTGGAGCATTACCCTGGAATTAGGCGTCTCGTCGCTGTAACACGGCCTCAAAGGATGGTTGGTTGTTGAAACAAATGAACGAACAAACAGGAACACAGATTTAATTTTGCATCAATGGCCGACATTCAAGATCTAGAGCTGCGGCCTAGAGATAAAAGTGACTTTTCTCAACAGGCGATTTTTATCTCTGATTTTCCTCAATTCACTTCGCTTTCATAATGAATTACAATTATTTTCAACTAAGAAGTATTGAAAGTTTATATTTTTACCCTCCCCGTAATTCATTGAGGAGATGGTACAAATGCGGCAATTATCAAGTTTGAAGTCTATTCATTTAGTGGCTAGTTTTGTCATCGGTTTGTCAAGTTTTTATCATAAAAAGTCGGTAATTTTTTGTTGTAAATGTGTTTATTGATGAACTGAGTGCGTGTCTCTCTCAATGCGTTGTCAAGTCCCATGTGTATCCACAGTTTCCAACCAAGAGCCACGTTACGTAATTGAGTGAGTGGGCAGATTTTACTCTTTGAATGATATGATCAATGACATCCTCCTCAATATTGTGTTTTTCGCGGAATTTTCGTTGAACGCGAACTTTTTACGTGTCAGTGTAATAGAAGTGATTTTGTGTAACTGGCAATTTTAATCAAAAGATTTCCTCAACTTGCTGCGCTTTTCGAATGAATGATGATTTTTGTCTGCCTAAAAGTTGTTAAAGTTGTTGTTCGCACTTTAACTTTAGTCGTGAGGAGCGAGTGCAAAACAAGCTATTGTAGTCTTCGCATATTCATTGGTTTTGTCAAACTGATAGTGGTGCTTGATCAACATCCCTGCACTGAGCAATGAAATGTTAGGAGTCAAAATGGTTCTTGTCGTAGCAATTCTTTAACACTAGTTTTCCTCAACTTTCTTCGCTTTTATTGTCTAGCGAGAAGTTTGGAAAGTTTGTATTTTTCTTTCCTGGTACTTTTAAATTTATTCAGGGCTTGCTTGTAGTAATTCACACGGCTATAGGCCTTTTTCAAAAATACCATAATACTCTTTTTTTTTTCCTCCAAAATTTTTCCATTTCTCTTGAGGCGAAAGGCCTATTGTCTACTAGTTTTGTCATCTATTTGTCAAGTTTTAATCAAGTCGGCATTTTTTTTTTCTGAAAGTGTCTCATTCAAATCTTAGTCTAATTGTTCACCGATGAACTGAGTGTTGTTTTACTCAATGTATTGTCAAGTCCCATGCTTATACACTAGTATACTTTTTTCAACGAAGAGCTACGTTATGTAATTGAGCGACTCGACAAATTTTTCTCTTTGAATGTGACCAATCTATGCTTTGATTGCCCATTGTTGAACATAGTCAACATAGAGCCCGTGCTTTTCTCACATATAGTTTCAAGAAAAGATTTATCAAAAACATCATCTCGTACCGGTTTGAATTTTAATCGAGCGACCGTATAAATGGAGACACCAACTTCAAGTTGATTTAACTGTGTTTTAAGCCAGAAACCTCCGTCCCTTGCATTGCCTGCGGAACAGTGAAGACCGAACTCAGCTGGACGATCTCTGGTCTGGAATGAAAGTTACGATTCTCTTTTGCCTCTTCGAAAACAGCAGGTTTGTTCTTCGTTCAACTTTAACTTTTGGTTACGCTATCGTTTACTTTTTTTATGAAAAAAATTATAAGTCAATTTAAAGAAACGGTGCGATAAGCGTTCAAATTGTTTTAACGGTTCTTACTGGTTATTTTTGGTGTAGAAAGAAATTATTCTTTTAGACTTTTTATAAGGGATTTTGTGTCATAATTCTTTACTCTGTGTGTTATTGTCGCCCGAATTTACCTGTGAACATGGATGGTCCATTCGTTATGTTGGTTCGATGAATGTTCAACTGGAGGGACAAAAATGTAATAAAGGTTTACGTGTAGTCAACAAGATAAACGCGGGTTGCAATTGTTTATAGGGTCAAATAGTCCTATTTTGTTGATGTCCTTTTAGTTATAATTTTTCGCTGTGATTAAAGAAGTGTTCACTTCTTTAGACTAAAATTACAAATTAAACTTCAAACATTGCACAGTTTTTTATTACTCTGACTCAGACCATATGCTTTTATATTTGATTAACCCCGACGTTATTAATTAATGTACGATTTAAAGGTAAATTGTGCTTTTATGCCGCATAAAGGCGATGAAAAGAAACCAACTGTTAGCAATTTTGGCGTAAAGTGCTCAGCTTGCATCGCGAGAGAATTACAATGCCTCCTGGGACGGTTCAGGCTGACATAAAATAGTAGTTGACAGAGGGGCAAGGCAGGTGTCAATAACACTGACGGTTACGTATACGAGAAACCGGTTAAACAAAAAAAATAAGGTTAATTCGGACGGCATTTCTTAACACGTTAGTACGGTAGTATTTACAACAAAGAATAACACTGTCCATTCTTTAACAGATGCTGCCTGGCCGTAAAGAAAAGCAGAACAATTTGCCTTGAAAGAAAGCCTTCAAAATAACAATAAAAGTACTGCCACGGTCCTTAACAAGGATATGCAGCCAACTCATTTGTGTGTCTATCATTTTTTCAGTATATACCAAACCAATGGTAAGTTCATTTTTTGCACAACACAGTCGGTTAGTCGGCTCTTCATGCAATTTTCCATTGTTTTGATTCGTTGAGGTAAGACAAAAGATCATTATTAGAAATAAAAACCTACTGTTCAAATTTCGGTGACCATAATCTATGCCTGCCGGTTCTAAAACTATAAAAAATTAAGCGCTCCGTCGTTATTTTGTTGCATCTTTCTTTCCAATAATTTCCAGTAAGTTTTTTGGTCTCTCTGCCGATTCTGGTTTGGCATATACACCATGACAACCACATCTTATATTTAGTTAAAATTGAAACCTTTTCAGACCTAGCAATATCAGAATGTAAAAGAAGTTTACGCTTTTGAAGTTAGTAAGAAAGTTCGGTTTCGACCACAAAACGAAACCTTACCTAAAGCTAAATTCCTCAGCGTGAACCAAAAAAGTAAAATAAAGAGAAAAAGGATACCAAATAACCAAAAGAAAACAAACCAGCACAAAAGGTAGGTAAAAACGTAAGTAACAAGGTAAGTTTATTTCAGTTTTTCTTCATTGAGCCCTGGGGACTAAGTGCTCCGCCCAAAGGGGGGGGGGGGGGGAGAGCGCCCTGGGGACTAAGTGCTCCGCCCAAAGGGGGGGGGGGAGAGAGCGCCCTGGGGACTAAGTGCTCCGCCCAAAGGGGGGGGGGGGGGGGAGAGAGCGCCCTGGGGACTAAGTGCTCCGCCCAAAGGGGGGGGGGGAGAGAGCGCCCTGGGGACTAAGTGCTCCGCCCAAAGGGGGGGGGGGAGAGCCCTGGGGACTAAGTGCTCCGCAAAAAAGATTAATTACAAGTAAGGATTCAATCACAGTGTATTCGCAAGATAAAAAAATGGAAAAAAATTGTCTTTGGTTCAAATCGCAAAATTTTTCCGCAGAAGTTATTTTAATTAGGTGTAGTTTCAGATAAGAAAATAAAAAATTTTTGGCGATGGGCACTTTAATATGCCAGGTTATCGTAGGAATCTGCAGGACACTTTTTTCTTTCAGTGGTCGGTTTCTTCCAATTAGAACGTCATGTAAGGAATAGCAGTTTCCTCGTTTAAAGAGACCAGTGATGTGGGAAAAATAATGAGCAAGAAAAGGCAAGAAAATTGGCTTTTATGTAATTTATGTGGTAGACTTCTCTATTTTCGCCATCTCAATGATCACTTGGTGAACTGCACTCGGGATTCGACACCAGAGTGCTCTCAACCACTTTCTGAACACGCTTTTATCCAAGATGGCTGCCTCCGGGCCGTTGTTGCCGAGAAGAATATATCAACAATTCTGTCAGGTTAGTTATCATAGAAATAGAGCTAAAATTCGTGAACACGCAACTTGAAAGTCTTCTTTACTTTTAGGCTTTTATTTTAGTTTTTGTGTTCAAGACAATTTTGGCACAAGGCTAGTGTAGTAAGTGCCTCTAGGCGATCGCCTGCCTGGAGCGGGATTTTTTAAATTCAGCATTGATAATCAAGGAAAACCTTGTACCGTCACTTTGAAATAGCTTTGGGCAAAGCCAAAAACTAGGTATCTGGGAACCTTGAGATAAGAAGTTGCTTAAATTATCATCGACGTTAACATTTTATGCCCAACTGCTTTTCCTGTTAACACCACGTGCAGTTTCCTAGCATTCAATTCACGTGAAACGGTGGTCTTAAGTCCACTCGCCTGTAGATTACTATTGACAGGTTTGGTCAGGTTACGCCGCTGTACAATAACTTGTTTGTTGTATCACCTACATTGTATGATCAGTGTGTCAGTTGCATTTCTTTGTTTTTGATCATGTGTTTTGTCCTATATGAATCATGGCTGAAAAATGCTTAACCAGCAATATGGCAGTGTTTACTGGTTATTGGATTGTTTTCTCAAGAGGTGCAGAGCTAATCTATGAAATTAGAAATTGGAGGGAGGGATTGCACTCTCATTCGCAGGAGTACAGTTCCAGGTCAGTGCAGGTCTATAAAGGTGTGGATGGAGGTACAGGTAGAGGTTGGCTGTGCATGTGTAGTCTGATGATGTCTTTAATAGTTTGTCAGCCTCATACTGTCCTTTAACAATTAATTGGCAGAAATGATTGAAAAGAGCAAGCCAAAACATTTGGAAGACTTAAAGGTCCATTAGGTTCCAACAGATACTTAGGGATGACTTCAATTCAGTAGGAGGTATTTTGCAGAATGCTGAATGCTGAATGAAGAACGCCGAATGCAAAATGCCAAATGACTCTGAGTTTAGTGGTTGCTGTTCGCAAACTGAGTGAATCAGGTTCCATTTAGGATCATTTAACTTGGAAAAGGGACCTAAAACTTCATTAACTGAGTTTCCTAACCCTAATAACACTAGATTTCAGAGTCATTCAGTGTCCTGCAGTTTGCTGAACACCAAATGCAGAATGCCAAATGACTTGAAGTTTAGTGATCAGGGTTAGGAAACTAAGTGAATCAGGTTTTGTTAAGGGTCTTTATACTTGGAAAACTGATCTGAAAGTTGATTCACTCAGTTTCCTAACCCTAAACACCAAACTTCAGAGCTAGTAGGTGTTCTGCATTCAGCACTCTACATGAGGAGTGACATGTGAAAAATTAAACTTCAGAAAATCGTGGGGAATGTACTAGATAAGCTTCAAAAATTGTACATGACCAGAACAGTCATCCAGACATTTTTAGCCTTCCTCAAGCTATAGAAAATTCTAGCCAATTTTTGCTTCTCCATAGACATATATTACAGAAAACTGTTTTCAGGTGCCCTGATGAAATTGCAACTCAAACTGCAACACCATGGGTCAATTTATTAAAACTTTTACATGTGTAATTTCCAACTGTAGCTTTTGTTTTAAAGTATGGAAACAATAGCCACACTTGTAAATTACAGTGTACACCTGTAAAAGTTTTAATAAATTGGCCCCATAATGATGTTATCAGACAGTGCACCTACACTCTCGCACCTGAACTTGCACCTGCATCCACACCTGCAGACCCTCACTCACACCTACCGTAAATGACCTAATAGATGCCTGGGGCATGTATCTAAATTAAGGGGTCCGAGAGGGGGCATTTAATAGTTAGGAGGCATTCTAAAGAGGGAGGCATGAATGGGTAAATTTAAATTATCTATTTTCTCTAACAGATAGCAAGTTACCACTGTCCTCTAGAAATGATATTATTCTGCTTAACAGCCATACAATGAAGGAATGCCATCTGCCTATTGGCAAAAGGGTGTTGGTAAAGTCAGAAAAGAAATCTCAAAAGGTAAACATTTGGAGTTTCTTAGTTATTACATGAATAATATTGTAGAGGATAATCATAGTTGAAGATATAGTTGAACAGCCTCCTATAAAGGACCACCCAAAGTTCAAAGATTTACAGATGTACATAATGTAATGGTCTATCACATACATTATAACGGATTACGGTGATATTAAAGTCGGCAGAAATCATACAATATAAATCCTTCATATTTTAAGTATATTGATTTTATCATTTTGTGGTCATTTGAATATGGGGTATATACTGGTAATTATATTGTCAAGTTTTTCAAACCTTTCAAAAGCAATTTGTTGATTGACACATAGTAGGGCCATTTATACGAGGAAAAATAAGACGCGTCTTA